>JAVANC010000019.1:28211777-28251519 GCA_033319125.1 Parnassius glacialis
CATGCGGTCGGAGCTAAGTTTCGCAAGATCCGCCGCAGAATAATACAAAAACTCTCCGATCACACTCTTAATTTCGTGGCTGTAAGACGGGAGATGAAGCTACATTCTTCAACAGATCTGACAGCATACAGGCAACTGAACAGACAGATCTCCAAATGCATGCGGCGGGACTTACGCAACTTCTATACAGCTTGTATTTAAGAAGCGATCGAGCGGAACTAAGGCTCCAAAGTCTTTGCCAGAGATCTGTCTGCCAGAAAGAGCCAACTGTCAAAGCTGAAGACCGAGTATGGCAGCATTGTTTCCGGGGCACCTGAGATTTTGAGTGAGATTGAGAGGTTCTATGGACAGCTGTACACATCATCGTTGGAGCCACACGCAAGTGTGAGTAACGATCCAAGAGCGAGTCTTATCCGACACTATTCCGAAAATATCCCGGACGTCAGTCTGAGCGAGATTAGAATAGCTCTCCAGCATCTTTAAAACGGCAAGGCCCCAGGCGGGGATGGAATTACAGCGGAGCTTCTGAAAACGGGTGGAAGACCGGTATTTGAAGTCCTTCAGAAGCTCTTTAATTCCGTTTTCCATGTTGGCATTATACCGGAGGCGTGGAGCAGAAGTGCGGTGGTCTTGTTTTTCAAAAAAGGTGACAATGCTCTCTTGAAGAACTATAGACCGATTTCCTTTCTGAGCCGCGTCTACGTGCTGTTTTCGAGAGTCATTACAAATCGTCTCGCACGCAAACTTGACGACTTCCAGCCTCCCGAACAAGCCGGTTTCCGAAAGGGCTTTAGCACCATAGACCACAAACATACCTTCGGCAAGTTGTACAGAAGTCCGAGGAGTACAATTTGCCACTATGCCTGGCGTATGTGGACTATGAGAAAGCCTTTGATTGCGTCGAAATTTGGGCGGTGCTGCAGTCCATTCAACGGTGCCAAGTTGACTGTCGGTATATCGAAGTGCTGAAGTGCTTTTACAGTAGAGCTACGATGGCAGAGAGGTGTAAGACAGGGTGACGTTATATCCCCGAAACTATTCACCGCTGCATTGGAAGACGTTTTCAAACTTCTGGACTGGAAAGGATACGGTATTAACATAAATGGGGAGTACATCACTCACTTCAATTTGCCGACGACATAGTCCTTATGGCAGAATCGCTGGAGGACCTAAGCATAGTGCTTAGGTCCTCCAGCGATGTTATCTATGCTCAATGAACTCAAAAGTGTCTCCCAACGGATAGGTCTTAAAACACAACATAACAGACAGAACAAATATTATGTTTCATGTCCATGTCACACCTATGCTGGTAGTTGTTGGGAGCACTAAGCTCGAAGTTGTTGACGAGTATGTTTACCTGGGACAGATAGTCTGACTAGGTAAGTCCAACTTTGACCGAGAAGTCAATCGACGGATTCAACTCGGCTGGGCAGCGTTCGGGAAGCTACGACACATCTTCCCGTCAGACATACCTCAAAACCTTAAAACGAAATTGTACAACCAGTGCGTGTTGCCAGCGATGACTTACGGATCTGAGACGTGGTCCTTCACTGCTGGCCATATGAGGAAGCTCAGGTCGCTCAGCGAGCTATGGAGAGGGCTGTGCTCGGAGTTTCCCTGCGTGATAAACTTAGGAATGAGGATATCCGCAGTAGAACCAGAGTAACCGACATAGCCCAACGGATTAGTAAGCTGAAGTGGCAGTGGGCCGGCCATATAGCTCGAAGAACCGACAACCGATGGGGAAGAAAGGTTCTTGAGTATCAGTCTCGTACCGGTAGGCGAAGTGTAGGGCGACCCCCCACGAGATGGAGTGACGACCTGGTAAGACATGCAGGAAGTCGATGGATGCAGGTGGCTCAGGATCGTGCTTTGTGGCATTCCTTGGGGGAGGCATATTTTTTTTTTTTTTTTTATAGGATAAGAGTGACAAACGAGCACACAGTCCACCTGATGGTAAGTGGTTGCTGCGGCCCATAGACATCTACATTTATCCTCGTTTGCGAATCAAAATGCAGATGCGTTGTCACCCGTGAGGACTAAGATGGAATGCCTCATTTCCAGTAAAAAGGGCCTCCGGCCACCTGCACTCACCAAGCGAAACGCAGAGGTAAACCTCTTCTTCACGCTGGTATTCTGTGAGGTCGTGGTACCACCCCGGTTCGAGCCGGCCCATCCATGCAACAACAAAAGTTGCCGCCTGGCTCTACCACTGTTAGAAATGTACATGTTCAAATGAAAATGTACATGTGTAAATGCAATGTTCAGCAGTGGACTTATGAAAGGCTGTAATGATGATGATGATGATTTTATCTCGCTCAGCAGTACGGTACCAGTACGAGTATGCTGCTAATTTTGTTATTGTGTTTATTTGATAGGTAACTCTTGGCAAGCGCATACGCATGTCATATTCTAGTCATACTCTTACGTCACGTAGGTACGGCAAAACCAAAAGAGTTAGCTATTTTATTTAATACATAAGTTAACTTATTGTGAAGTAATTTGACTGTGTTGTGTATCTTATACTGGTTTTATTTTACTTTTTAGGAAAATATGCCGTTTAAAATTTTGGAAACCATAGAGAAAGAGAAAAATTGTATTTACCATAGAATTATTGCGCATAGAAACGCAGTCCAGTACAAAACACGAGCGTAAAAATGATGCAAAGTCATTATGTTAGTGGGCGCGAGTCGAATGTGCCTACGCTCGTCACACGCACACTGAATGGCGTGTATGTACACACCATTCAGTGATACCAGTTTCTGGTGTTTGCAATCAAATTGTGCAAATCACTATTTTTTGATTAATTTAAAAAAATCGATATAATAAAGATTACGTATTACGTACGAAGATTATTTAGTAGAAGTATTTTTTGAGAATATAAAATGGAATAAAATAAACACGATAATGATGTTACTAATATAACTTTATTATACATATATTAATGGTAAAAAATGCAGACGTAATAAAATTAAGAATATTGTTAAACACAATTAATTTGCTCGAATACAATAAGCACATCGTGTAATGTTTAATTTTAACCGACTTCAAAAAGGGAGGAGGTTATCAATTCGGTGTATTATTTAATGTTTTTTACCTCAGAATTCTGCAATTTCTAAACCGATTTAGATTCTTTTATTTGAAAGGATATACACACAGATTGATCCAATACACACGCTGAAATTTTAATGGTTGTTTTCCCGAAGTAAAATGATTTTGCCTTAGTAGTACAATAGATTTATTAAAATAAAATTATTAGGATGTAAAAATGGCAGATTTACAATCGAGAAAAACAAAACTCGAATGGGATCTCAAACCAATAGCAATATCTCGCAAGTAGGTCGGGCGTACAGGCTAGCTTATACCAAATTACTATGATAAAGTCTGAAAAAAAATTCGCTGGACGTAATGTAGTGTTACGTCTAAAGCACGTGCTACCGCGCGCTTTTCACACAGTGAAGGGCCGCTAATAAATGTTAATAACATGAACTCTCAAGCGTAGTGATACGACATAAACTAGTTTGGACGCCGGAATAGCTTGTGAGGTATTACTATTGTAAATCTGCCCTTTTTTAATTGTAATATTTTTTAATTTAATAAATTGACTCTACTATCTAGATAGTATAATTTGGCTGCGGGACAACAACCACTAAAATTTCAGCATGTATATACAAATTGATCAAGCTTAGAAATTAGTGTACATACATATTGATAACCTTTCTTTTTGGGAGTCGGTTAAAATAGGCTATGTTTGGGTCTAACGTAACATCTGGTTAATGTTTGGGTGTAAAGTGACATCTGGTTCGTAAAGGCGTTCTTATTAATAATCTCATGATGTTGTAAATAAAAAAAGTTTTTATTCTATACTCTAAAACGTAACCTCAGTCAATAAAAAAAGCAATTAAAATAAAATAGTTGCGTTAAAATGGCGTCGACGAATCGCGATTAGCTGATCACTCCGTATTAGTTTTCAATAGGCACCCATTGTTAATATAATGTTAACACTTAGAGAAGTAGGTATCTATATACATATTATAAACATTTGAGTTTTACACAGAGCGTTGCGATTAAACGTTTTAAACACAAATAGAAAATAAATATTTTTAAAAGAAAATTGTGATTTTTCCCCACAACTAGCAACATTTGTATTATGAGAGCTTAGGTAAGTATTTTTTTTAGTTTTACGTACTTATAATAAATGAAATGTATAAAATTATATGTGAAATGTAATACCATCACTTCTTTTATGTTTATCATCACCGTTGTGACAATATTTTACAACACAAACGGTAATTTTTACAATTTTTCGCGAGCTCTTCTCCTTAAGACGTGACGTTTCGCACTGACGCGTCGCTGAGTCAACTTACGCGGTTTCGCGTTAGTTTGACTTGCTTCACTTTCGGTGCGCGTACTAGTATTCTATGCGTAATAATTCTATGGCATTTACATTGTACCAAGTTTGTGGGAATCAAAAGTCGTTTTAAGATAGCCAAAAAGCGATTAGATGCTAATATATCTAGCTAATAAAATCTATAATTTGCAATTGTAGCTAAATCATTTAAAGCTACCTAAGATACATTTCCTTCTGTGGCCCAATTCTTTATTTGCTGGCAAAATAAATAGATTTTTTGAAAACTCGCTGTTATCATCATTTGAACTACTTGTGCTGCTGCATGATAAATCATCATAATCAGGTGTCGAAAACTAAGTTACATTTGACATAACTGTGATCATGTTTAATGTTTTTGTTACGGATCCCTCTTTGTTAGCCGCTGATGGGATTGACGCTTGACTGTAGCTTGTCTGATTTATTAAAGTATTTGTATGTTCTACAGTATCACTATTATTTCGTTGATAATTTGTAATATTTAAATATTCCCTTTTTATCCTTCTTCTAACTGCACCAAATCTTTTCCTTTTTTTACACATATTGATAACAAGTTAGTTTGTTCAATATAGCACAATATATTAAACACGCAATTACGCATTCAAAATGGCGATATTCTATCACTTATACAGACTTAATCTGTACTATAGCGGTTATTTATTTTTTTAGTTTTATATCACTCTCATAGACAGTAGTTATAAAACTACTGTATTTACAAGAGTGTATAATTACGCCATAAGAATAAGTTTTAGAAGGGAGTTCACATACACCATTGTACAGAAATAATATTTGAATGATACTATTATAACACTTAAAGCTGTAATAAGCAAGTGAGAGCATGCAAAAACAGCTTCTATACAGATTTTCTGATAAAATGAGATTGAAGTGTTACAAAATACTTAAAGTTGTATAGTAAAGTTTTCATATTCTGATTAAGAAACCTAAGCTTACTTAGATCCCATAATACAGACTTTATATAGCTTGAGCTGTATAATAGCTCATAAACCACTCTTATAAGGGTACAATCTCTTTTTGACACTCTTATACGCTTCTACAAGAATTCTTAGTTCTATATGGGCTGGTATATTGATGTTCATAACTCTTTTGTGCTGCTTGGGCAAAAACGCACTACCCCGTGTCCTGCCACCACAGTTGCATTATATATACAAATAAATAAAATTTAAGTGTTTGTTTGTAATGTTTAAATAACAACTTTTTACTAAATGCATATGAAAGTATATACGGTACTAATAACAAAAAAACATGCATTTAAAATACAATTTTAAAAGAGTTCCTTAAATAAACCTGCTGTGATAATTTTTCCTACAGAAGTATGTTGTCAAAACCTTCTGAGTCTATTACACCACATCAAATGCAATGATTTTAACATTTAAAAAAAACGGTTCGTATATTGCTTCTAATATCCTTTGTAGGTATGTTTTAAAATTAATTTACGTATTAAACCACTGCAATTCCTTAAATGTTCACATAAATTCAGTACAGTAAAGCCACTAAAGGCAAGTGTTTAAACTACGGATACGTTAAGTTTTCATAGTGTCGCATGCCGCTTAATATGTAAACTTCTCTAAAGGTTATTAAGTTCTCCAGACTATGTCTTTATTAATTGATCAAATTCGGTAAACAATATATTATTGATTAAGAACTTTCAGTTAGACCAATCTATGTTAACCCTTCTCAAATTATTTATTTTATAATATATCAAAAATATACCAAATCGTGCACTTATTTAAAAATCATTTCAATATACTGTCCTGTATTGGTGGCGATATAAATTCCATCACCGCATTTCTGTTCGTGGGTATTAAAGATGAAATAGGTGTCGGTTAGTAAGATATCATAGGCTCTGATATGTGCTGGTATTCCACTTCGTATATGCCATATTTTACACATGCAGACTGGCGTGTAGCCTAATTAAAAGTATATATCTATAATAAATATATCTGGTTTAACTTAATTTTCTTACATTTAAATAAAACAAATTTTTATAGATTTGTTCGCGTATGTTAGCTTATTTTATATTCCCGACGTTTCAAGCACTTTACAGTACCCATAGTCACGGGGGGACTGAGGTAGTTTTTTTAAATTAGTTTTTTTTAAATGTAGTGTTAGTGTAAATTAAAGAAATCATAATCCTTCTTACAGTCACACTTAGAGGAAAGAATCCTGTTCAGCAGTGTACTGATATGGACAGAAAAGGAAAGAAGAAGAAGATGATCATATATAAGCTGCCAGCAATAATTCTCAAACGATTCAAAACAAAAACTTCAATATAAGCAAAAGTTTTGATACCAAATTAAACTTGATAATAACTTCGTAATTTAAGAAAAAACTGCCAGAAACTTGTTTCTAACTGATTTTAATTCTTTGTTATTTTAAGTATCGACCCACACCATGTTATACACGACTTACGTGCAATATTACAAGTTTTTCTTCTTACACGTTTTCGATAGCAGTTTTGTTAACATGATTATTATTTCTTTAGGAAACTATATCCAAATAACATATTTTTGGAATTTACTCGTTTAAGTTATATCTGCATCCATATAAAACATGTTTTAAATTAATGATGTCAATAATTAGTTAGCTAAAACTAGCGTAGGGAAATAAAATAACGTCTCTTATATACTTTTAAGAGCACCTTCCGCCCTTTTTCATTTGTGTGCGATGCGGGAAGTGCTGCTCAAATGAGGTACGACACATCATTTTATTTTATAAAGCGGATCTTAGCTAATTAATTTTTAACAACTTTAATTTATAAATTTAATATTAATATGAGAAATGTCGAAGTCGGCATGCTCGCATATTAAATTTAGGACGAGCGTCCAGTCCCTGATGTACTCACTAAATTGAACATGGAGCAGCACAATCATTCGTTAATACTCTCGTCGTATGAATTTGGAAATTTATTACATGTCAGTATAAACGTATGAACAACGCGGCCGCGTGGTGGCGGCGTATGAGAATCCATCTGTATAATAATACCCCGTATCTTTCCGTGGGTATCGCATTTTATTTCAAATAAGGGGCAAACGAACGAAACATCTAATAGTAAATGTAGACCACTACCTATGACACACCACCTACCAGGAAAATCACATATGAGGCGACTTTGGGTTTGTAATGGCTTGTAATGGACTACAGATTTTATCAAACATTTTTTTTGCAATTGCGACTAGTTAATAACTTCATTAAAAAGTTTTCACGATTAAAGCCTACGTTAATGTCTAAACTGCCTGTTCGTGTTTGGAAGTACAGCCTAAGAACATGCAGTATCTTTTAGAGCCAATGTTCTTTTTACCCTGAAACTTTATGGATAACATTTGTTGTGGCGTATCTTTAGATGTTTCTAATGTAAAATATAACATACAAGTTAGCTCACATCTACAGTAAAACGTAGTGTTATTAATATACTTTTTGATATACAGCTATCTCGGACAGTAAGATTATGAAGTGATAGTATTGTGTATATTTGTCTTGGCGCATTACGTTGAATCATACTGCACAATTGACACAACGCTATTTTTAAGTAAGTATAATGTGATCCCGTATATAATTATGTACTTATTCTTTAACTTCTTTTTAATACAAGAAAACATAAAAAACACAATTGGAATTTAAAAATAACGGTAACCATAACAAAATTAATGTTTTTGTGTGAGAATATATTAAGTGAATATTTGAAACACAATAAATGAATCGACGCATCTTTGGTGTCGATACTTTTGTTTCAATATAGCAGCAGGTAAAAAAAATTAAATTTAAACAGTCGCATTCTTAGAGTAAGTTACCTGCGGGTAATAAGGTCTAGCTAAGGGAAAATCGAAAATAAAATAAGAAATATCTAATTTGGTCTACAGATTTTAACAAAAATCATTAACTAAACTAATGATTTTATATTTATATAATATTTTATAACAGTTCCTATAAAGTATACGAATAATTGTAACATTCGCCATAAACAAAAACAAAATTTAACATTTTTGAAAACCTTTCTAGTAGGCCTCATTTTACTATGGTAAGGTAATAAAGGCCTATTGCTTTAACGAACTCTAGTAGTTATACGTAATATATTTAATATTTTTGTTCAATAACCACATGAATGCAGCAATTAAGACTTAAAATTAAAAAAAAACACATAAATTGCCTCGCCTAACCATACGTCATAGTATAATCATTCGTAAGTCATTACTATAATACTGAACAAACTGACAAACAAACTCACTCCTCGTTAATATCGTCAGTGCGTCGTTTGTATCTCGAGTTGAGTTGAGTGTCCAATTCTCAACTCTACTTAAGAGTTGAGAATTGGGTTTATTGTTGAGTTGAGTGTCTTCTCAACCAAACTTCTGTCACAGCGGCCAGTCTCAGTGGAGACTAGCCCATCAGCACAATACAGAATTATGGTATACGAATGTTTGCGCAAGCACAAGTGCAATCTCTATTCCCTCACACTCATCAAATCGAAATCCAGCACGGTTCGAGAGAGCTTAGGCGCAGTACCAATAATTTACACATAATTTAATGGCTTTTAATGTCAAAGCCTTAATTTTTCGACACACTTTTTCTTTGCACTGTTTGGACAGCTGAAACCAGGCCTTTTTTTACTACGACATTAGTTTAATATTAAAAGCGTATGATAAAAACTACACAAAAAAAGGATAGACTCCTTATTTAATTTAGATTTTTCTAATAACATAAAACTTAAATACTTTGTCACTTTTAACTCACTAATAAGGTTCCATGACCTGTGTTTGTCATTTGTTGTAAGTAATTCATTATAAATAATACATCTTATAGATTTTTCAAAATTCTAGGTGTAAAAGTAAACACTTGTATTACATTCATACTCTTATATTAATTAACTAAACTCATCAATTTTCATTTACCAATTTCGAATCTCATTGATAATTTTACCATGCGACCACAAAAAAATTAAAAGGAAATTAAGTATAAAATCCATATTATGATGAACACTTGTGCATCGATGAGACTATGTTTATTTTATTGTCTTGTGAACAAACAACTATAAACTTTTTTGCTATTAACTAATTTTGCTACCAAAAATTGTTTTAAAATATAATATAACCATTAACCACAAACTTTATTCTTACAGTAGTAATGCAACTCGAACTCTGTTTTCATTAGATTCAATCGAGTGAATTTGTGTAACTCGGTACTCGAGTAAAACTGTAATTAAAAACGAACTTACTGTCAACACACTTCGAAAAATCAACTTAAAAAAAACTAACTACATTACACAATACTAAAATTAACCAAAATATTTACTATAACGTCAGCTATCAAAATGGCGGCGATACAGAAGCGCCCTTCTGACCCTTTATTATTTTTGATTGACTGATGAAGAGCTATCGTTTCACAGAGCCATCTATTCAAAGAAGGTTATAGTTTTTGAATTATAAGAAAGTGACCATATTGACCAGATGACCCTCACGTACTACTGGTTATTAATACCATTCAGATCGGGGCAAAGCAATGCAAGCGCAGCTATTTGGCTTCAAAAATGAGTAAGAGGGTAGTATCTACTCAGACGGACTTCTAAGTAGAAAAACTGCCCTTCGAAAGAGTTCTATATTTCGATTAAAGTTTGTATGTAACTTGCAATTTAAATAATGAAAGTAAAATAAAAAATCAAACATTGTGCATACAAGCAAAGTTTTTTTTCGATTTGGTTACAAATTGTTAATTTAAAATCCCGATTTCTATAAAAGGTTATTTTATCTAAAGGTTTTATTCTCATGAGTATGTCATAAAACCCGTGAGAAAAGTAAAAGTTTTGTCACATACAGTCATGTCACGTACAGCTATGCCAGTATGGCTCTTAAACCCAGGAAAAGTAAACCATTTTACGGTTAATTCACCCGTTCTCAACTTACATTCTTCGACATTCAAAGTTTTCAAACAACTGTCCAAAAACCAGTCTGAGTAGACCCTTTTGATCCTGACATAAGCACTAAGGTCTCTATAAATAGACCTATACCTGTAACAAATCAGTGCTCAACCCGAATGAATTCAGTGTTTGCCATAACGCATTCCTCTCCTCCTTGTCATAAGCATTTTCCAAGTTCGTGAATGCACAAAATACGTTCTGGTTTTTGGCCAAAAACTTCTCGAGTTAGAGTAATAAAATTTTATTTTTTACTCTTTCAATTAACACTTTAGCATATAGTTTGCCCACAATGCTAAGCAAGCTGATACAACGGTAGTTTTAACAGTGCTGCTGTGACCCGTTTTCTTTATATATTGGGATTATAAGAGCTTTGCACCAATCTTTCGGTACCTGTTTCAGTTCCCAACTTAAATTAAACAAGGTGTACAGTAGCCCTTAGCATTTCAAGTGATAATCTATCATATCCGCTCCCTTTCCTCCTTTCATGCATTTCATTGCTTTCATTATTTCATTTACGCTTATCTCTACTTCTTTCCACTTCTTTCGGAGTTTCAAATTCACTTTATACTTTATCTGCGTAAGAATTTTTGGCGTACTTTTTACTGGTGCGTCAAGAGGTTATATTGACTCATAGAGGACCTTTTTACAGTGCGTCGTATGGTCAAATATGCCCTCGTTCATTTCTGTTATGATATGGGTTTTTTTCTATGGTGATAGTAATTATTGAATATATTTTATTTGGAGGTCAAATACCTATAACTATGCATCTAGCTGCGTTATTAGCTCGCCTGTTTCGTTTAGCCTCTAGAAGAGAAACAATTTGCAAGGTCCATTTGGCCACACAACCCATTGAAGATTTTAAAACACTAGTGATGGGAGATACCTCTGTTTTTAGCACTCGATTTTATTTTTCCCAGAATTTTATTGCAAGTTTAATCTTTAACTTTGTAAGTCACAGACGTCAAACATAATGAAAGGAAAATAGATTTTGTGTCTATCCTACTGTATGTTTAGGTACACAATGGAGCAAACAAAAGAGTAACTTTAGACATTAGTTGCTTTAATCTTGATACGTTGATGGTAGAATAATTTAAAATTTAAAATTTTGTACAGCCGACCTCAATATAAGTTGTTAAGGATAATTCAAATATTATTGGTCAGACCTTAATCATATTTATATGGGACTACATGGAAAGCACCAGCTTTCAAATCAAAAATTGGTTCACCTAGAAAAAAGTTATGAGGTAACACGCATAAAAAAACATACAGTCGAATTGAGTACCTCCTGCTTTTTGAAGTCGGTATAAAAACTAATGAGGTTTGTTATGAAATTAAGTACTGTATCGAGAAATACCTGTTGTGTTTTAAAAGCAATTATTGTACATCCTGAAGCGCACCGAAACACCTACTAATATTATAAATGCGAAAGTTTTGTGAAGATAGATGGATGGATGGATGGATGATATAATGTTATGTTTGTTGCTCTTTGACCCAAAAACTTCTGAATAACCATTGTTTTTAACGGTAATACTTGGGAAGTTGTTCGAAATAATGCTAAAAAGGGGCTCGTGAACATTGCCAAGTGGCTTAATTGGAATCTATTGACGCTCAATGCAGCTAAAACAAGCTACATGTGCATTACCATGAATTAATGTTCCAAACCGTTGCATAATATTGAAGTGAGGATACATACATGTGTGCAAATGGGGACCGCTGTAGGCTGTAACTGTCTGACTTTGAATAAAGTCTCGACCATTAAATTCCTCGGTATGATGTTAGATCATCGTATGACTTGGTATTCCCATATAAATCTTAATTATAAGGAAACTAATATGGATTTCAAAAAACTGTCTGTTGTACACAATATGTACACTAAACTAATGTCCCTGCGGGGAGGGACAGAACTAGAATTAGCGCTGTCAGTTTAGTTTAGTTTAGAGATTGTGTATAACAGAATCAGTCCCACTATCTACTTAACTCTCGTTCATTCTATTGTATCTTACTGCATTACTGTTTGCGACGGAGCAGCCAAAACAAAGTTTCATGAAATTTAAGCTGTTTAAACCTTAACATGGCACAACACTAAGTGCACGGAATGACGCCAGCGCATCGTTCAGTGAAGGTGTGGGGTGTGCGGGGCGGCAGGTCATATCGACTTTACACCGCACTAGAATAAAACATTTTTCTTAAGATGCAGGTGAGGTCAAATTAGCTTACGAGTGTTTGAAAATGCTGGATTGTTCACGTTAAAGTGGCAATTACAGTGGTATATACATCTCTTTCCTTCGATAGAAATACACAAAGTTATGCCTTCCGCATCAGGGGAAAAAACGCATTACATGAAAGTTTGCTATGAGCCAATATGACCTCACAACGCAGAAAACGTGTTAATTCAGACGAATCTTTATTCATAAATACGGTTTTAAATATTCCTTCCATCCCTTTGAAGTCGAAACTTCTTCATTCAGCATACAGCCATTCTCGTCTCGTATAGTATTCATTCCAGGCTGTTTTGAATTTCCCCTGGCAGTTCTTACGAGTTTCCAGAACACGTTAATATTTACCTTCAAGTTATCAGATATTTTTCTATCATTCTTATCCGTTCTTTCTTGCTTTTTCCTTTTTCTTTCAATCTCATCATTATTACAACCAGAATTACCAGCTTTGGTTGCTAGTAAATCAAGCTATGTACTCTTCTTTGCTACAACTTCCATCCGTACCTCATCATTCCACAACAAAGTATTATTTTTCCTTTAATTCATTATCTTACTTAAACCACATATTTCGGTGGCTGCATCCAGCAAAACTTTCTCAACATGAACCCATGCAGTCTTCAAGTCTAAATAATTCATACAAAATTCATTCAAATATCTTATATTTTCTCTCTGTCTACATTTATACTTCTCTTTCACACCTTCACCTTGTATTATCTATATTCCCATACGCTGTAACGCAGTGTACAGTACAGTAGACACAGATGTCCGCTCCCGCCAACGCCCGAATAGACCATTTATTCGGCATAAGAGCAAGTAATGATGCGTCCCTACGTTGGATATCCCGTAAACCCTTGTATCTACCACTGCGCTCCTCATTTCTTCATTCTCAATTATGAAATCTATCATGCTTCTGTCATCATCTCTTGCATACATGGGGTGCATGTGAATCTTCTTATGACAAAAGAAAATATTCGTCACAATAATTAAAAATTAAAAATTTTGTACAGCCGACTTCAATATAAGCGACTTCAATATAGGTTATTAAAGAATAACTCAATAACCATTGGTCTGACCTTGATCAAATTCATATGAGACCACACGAGATCTATCAGCTTTCATATAAAGAAAGAACCATCTAAATCGGTTCGCCCAGTACAAAGTTATGACACACATTAAAAAAAAATCATACACTCGAATTGAGTACCGTCTCCTTTTTGGAAGTCGGCAGAAAATATTGTTTCCCACACATACGGTGAGGTGGCCTTCACCATTCTCATTTATACTTTCATCACCAAACGTTCCAAATATTCTTTGATAACGAGACTCCTTCACCCCAACCCTTCCATTAATTATTTTCACTTTCGTTACATTTCATCAACACCATCCTTACCATGTCCCAAAACTGCTCTCGGATATAAGTGGACTGAAAAATCTCTGGGGCGTATACTCCTATCACAAACAGCTTCTTCAAGTCCACTTTCAATTGTATCCATGGCAGCCTCAGGCTGACACATTCATACTCTTTCACACATTGACCCATTCTCTCTGAAAGGGTGATACCAACTCACTGAAATGAGTGCTCGGTCTCGTCTGCACCAGACCAGTAAACGGTATACATGCCATGTGCAGTGGTATCATTTTCCTTTTGTTTCGTCTCACTTACACATAACATATTTATTCCTCTCTCATTCATCATTTCGCATACTTCATCCATCATATCATCTATTGCTCCATATACGTTCAGCGTAGCCAGACGTGCTTCCACAATCCACTTTTCGCCCCTCCGGGAGAAAGAATGTTATGGGTGGCGAACCTGGTCGCCGGTTTCACTCCCGGAGATTCTTTGCACCCCTGCTTCATTAAAGAGGCACCAGGAACCCGGCGCCATTCCTTTATTTGTTGGCTCATAGTGCGAACTAGGGGATGGTAGATTTTACGCCATTACCATATGGCGAGGAACCGAATCCATTCTTTCGGCTTTGTCGCTCATTCAGAACCACTGGGGGGACACGTGTAGGGTGGGCCTAGAGTTAGGTGGTCGAATCCTACGAACGCGAGAGACTCATCCCCCTATATAAAGCATAGTAAAACAAATTGTTGAAAACATAATTATCAGATGAGCATAATGTTAAAAGTTACAGCCTATATACCTCCCATTGCTGGGCACAGGCCTCCTCTCATTTCTGAAAGGGTTTAGGGCAACGAAATGTCTGCCGCGATGCGCCGATGCGTGTGGGCAAACTTCACGTCTTCGAAATATATTTTTTGTCTTATTTCTTAGACATGAACAATTCCTCACGATATTTTCCTTCACCACAGAGCACGTGGTAAATGAGCACTTAAAATTGCAATTAACAATTTCATTGGTGCCGGCGGGGTTCGGACCCGGGATGCCCATCACAAATGAGATACTACGGCTCTTAGATGAGCATGTCTTTATTATACTTTTATGATTTAACATCCAATTTGTCCAATTTTATAATCTTTCACTTAGTTACAAACAAACGTCATTTTCTTTAAAGGTCTGCTCTATCGGTTTTTATCCGTGGTTTTTATTCAATGAAGACATTTTCTTTAACACTTGGACTAATGTTTACATGTCAAACCGAATAAATCTCTCTGCTGTCAAACACGAAGTATTGCTTTCGTAATGGAATTTTTTGATAAAGTCGTCATGTTGCATGTTAAGAGGCGTATTACAAAAAAACGCGAAATTACAAGGTTTCCTCGTTGAAATTTTATGTTTATCGTTCATTTCTTGAAATAACAATTACTTGGTAAAAATAGTTCGTTTTCTCTCCTCAAATAAGCTCGGAATGGATTTTAGATAACTTATTTATTTAATCAGTAATAATCATTCTCCCGATGCATGTTTAGGCAAAAACTCTCGAAGACATGGTTTGGGAGCTCTAATTTGTAGATTCTATTGAATATCGACCATCAAAAAAAATATTTTTGTCTCCCAAATATCCTACACTTTAATAATAATGGAATACATTTTCGTTATATGCTTTTCACACTAGGAAAAAAAATTCGACATAATTCAAAAAACGACCAAAAAAGCTTCGATGCAAGCCTCTATATTTCCGAAGTTCTACATCACTTAGACGTAAAATTTATACCAAAATAATCATCAACATTTGCTTAAACTATGCTATTATTTTTACTTTTAAAATCGTTACTATTATATTATAATTAATTAAATAAAAGTACTATATATTTAACTGCGCCGGCCATCTGAGATCATTAAGGCGCGAGCGCTTGCCGAGGGTGGACCTGTGTCAGTTTATTTCGGGCGCTGCATGGTTTCGATACTACCGTAGTGTGCGTCGATTGCTATCGTAGTGTGCGTCGATTGCCTGCATACTAGAACATTGTCAACTACGACCGCAATTTTTGATCGATCGGTTTAAAACTATTTTATATAGTTATAATTTAGATCACGTCTCTTCCATTAAACATGGTAGGGACAACGAGTCTGCAGCATGTGCACAATTTAGCAAACAAAAAAATATTATTATAGAAAAATGTGGTCTATTCATTGACCTAGATCATTGTTATTTGAGGGCTTCACCTAATCGTTTATACAGCAACGGTCTTATTGAAGTTAAATATCCTATTTCAGCTTTCGGAATAGATTTTGATACGGCCTTTCGACAAAAAAAAAGTTAAAGGTTATAAATTCAGTGATTCAAGTGTAACATTAACTCAAATTAATGACTGGTTTTACCAAATCCAAGGCCAGCTTCATTTATCAAATAAAAATGTCTGAATACTTGCCATAATATGTATTGGCCCAGATTAATACAGTAAAAGTACTAAAAATATACAAATACGACCAATTTTAGATTTTCAATATGTTACCCAAGTTACAAGCTTTTTATGAAAAGTGTGTACTGCCTGAAATTATCGAATCGAGAAAATTTGGTCAATGCCGTCGCAGCAAATATTTTTCTTATAAAAATATATATTTTTTTTATAGGATAAGGGTGACAAACGGGCACACAGTCCACCTGATGGTAAGTGGTTGCTGCGGCCCATAGACATCTACATCTATCCTCTATTACAATTCAAAATGCAGATGCGTTGTCACCCGTGAGGACTAAGATGGAATGCCTCATTTGGCCTTTGCCTCACATGGAAGTAAAAAGGGCCTCCGGCCACCTGTACTCACCAAGCGAAACGCAGAGGTGAACCTCTACTTCACGCTGGTTTTCTGTGAGGTCGTGGTACCACCCCGGTTCGAGCCGGCCCATCCGTGCGACAGCAAAAGCTGCCGCGTGGCTCTACCACTGTTTATAGTAATTGACTGTAAGTACCGATTAAAAAAATATTAGTTACATTTGGTTGTTATATTTATTAAAACAGGTTGCAACCGTTTATTTATTTATACCACTATTCTACCGGTAGTAGACATAATCGATTATTAACATTCGATTACAGCGTAACAATTAAAATATTTATGTGTACTTATTTTGACACTAAATTTCATAAATAATGAATAATATATCAAAATGGTATATAATAATAAATAATAAATTATATAATAATATAATAATAAATTAATAAGATAACATTAAAATGACACACCAAAAAATATTCCATCCACTGAAGTCCATCCTAAGAAAACTTTGTATTATGGAAGATCAAGATCGTTTAATCGCCATACTCACAGTATTATAGTGCGAGCGAGTGAATAGATATGAAAGAAAGTATCGATCGCGTAGTTCGCCGCCCGCTCGGTGCGTAAAATATCTAAATTTGCGAAACGCCGAAATGTAAGAGGGCTCTTAACGGACGTTTGAAAAACAGGTTACGTGACTGATTTACTGGTAAAATGCCAGGGTGTAATAAGCGAACCGTAATTACTATTGCTGTTTTTCCTCTGCTGTAAAAACAATAATTTATTTGTTTGCAATTAGTAGAAAAAGGATTACAGTTTCAAGTAATAAAAATTAAGTAAACAATAAAACAGAAATGTTTTGGATTATTTCAGCCGACCTAAAAAAGAGTTTATTAATTCATTTGTATGTTTCTTTTTGTATACATTTTACGCGACATCTTTTCTGCTCTATCGTGTATTAACTGTAGATTCTTTTTACTGGCAACGAGATTATGTAAGTCATCAGTAGTGACAACGCATATATATTTTGATTCTTAATCGATGGTCAATGTATGTGTGTATCTATAGGCCATAGCATCTAGGTACAATCAGGTCAACGGTGTGATTGCTAGTCACATTTATTCTATAAGAAAACATTTTTTCATTTAAATGAAAATGGTTTTTACGGATTTTATCGCGTATATTTACGTACTTTATATTGCCGATGTTTCGTGTACTTTGGGTACTGTATCCTTGGTAACGGGGGTGCCTGATGTGTTCGATGTTTCAATGTTAACCACGGCTACCATCAGTTAAAAATTATTTATTTTTGGTCCGGTCTACTTTCATCTAATTTATTTAAAATTTATAGGGGGTCATTGTGTTTGTTTATTTCGTCTATAAAAAGTACTAAATTTAAATTTAAAACAAAAAGTTATTATTTAAATCTATACATATTTATATTTTTTTATAAGTATATGTTTACCGATTACTTAGAAACGTCTAAACATTTATATTTGTTTAATTAAATAACTTAAAACTTTTGGGGCCCAAAGAGGAGGAGGATGGTCCCATATACATTCCAAAAATTACCCCTAAGATCAACGATTTAGACGTCATTCTTATTGATACCTTACTAATAACCTATATATGATCACTCAAAACTTATAAAAAATACGCAGAGTTTGCCACGCTGGTACTCACCAAGAACTCACCCAACGTAGCGCTAAAATGATATGATTGGAAGTAGGCTAGGAAGCCTACTAACTTACCTCCTAGCCTACCTAATACTGCCGTATTAGAGACATGATTGAGAACCACGCGGCAGCTTTTGCTGTCGCACGGATGGGCCGGCTCGAACCGGGGTGGTACCACGACCTCACAGAATACCAGCGTGTAGTAGAGGTTTACCTCTGCGTTTCGTTTGGTGAGTGCAGGTAGCCGGAGGCCCTTTTTACTGGAAATGAGGCATTCCATCTTAGTCCTCACGGGTGACAAAGCATCTGCATTTTGATTCGCAAACGAAGATAGATGTAGATGTCTATGGGCCGCAGCAACCACTTACCATCAGGTGGACTGTGTGCTCGTTTGTCACTCTTATCCTATAAAAAAATGAGGATAAGCAAAATAAGAGTTGACCCCAAAACCAAAGTAAAGATTCTTGAGATATTTATTGTTACAAAAATATTGCTTTCGACTGAGTATAACCCATTACCGATAACTGCAATCATATACCCTAAAATAAGCTGCAACATTCTTTCCTTTTCTACCGGCTTCAAAAAGGAGGGGGCACTCAATTGGACTGTATGTTTTTTTATGTATGAAGCGATTTCAATGATTCTATTTTGCATTGAAAGCTGGTGCTTCTCATATAAACATGATCAAGGTCCGACCAATAGTTTTTAATTATTTTTAATAATTTATATTGAAGTCGGTTGTACAAAATGTTTAGTTTAAAATTATGTTATAATTGTTATAGCCTAATGTGGCCTGCAAACTTAAAAAAGTCTCATGGTTTGAATTCACAATTCGATTACTATCGTGATCCTAACATGATCATTTTAAACATACTTCAATTCGGTAACGTAATTATTAGTACTGTTTATAGCATTATGAATTTGTTACTATTTTTAAGGGATTAAAAATACTATAATAACGTGCGAGGCGGTATCCCCATATTTTATTAATTAAAATCGCCATAATATAACATAGTTATGTATGTTAATAATATTGAGCGCTGCTTGCAAGCGAACGACTATTTATGACTAACTCTTGCCTGGTATCTAGAATTGAAAATCCACTTCTTTACGAACAAAAGAGGATTTAATAGTACTACAAAACGTTTTTCTGCGTTTAAATACTTGAAAATTTATTCGTTATCTCTTTAAAAAAAAGTTATTCTCTTGCTTAGAGCAGAGCATTATTACATGTTTTTATAAAAGAAGACAACTTTTTAGCCTCGGGACTTACAGCTAGGTAAGGTACATGTTTTGGCCAAATTAATTACGATGCAAATATTATTCTTACATATATTTTTTAAACTTATTTAGTTTTAAAGGCGATAGAGCCGCGCTGCTGCTATATTATTATTGTAGCACGAACGGGAACGGAACACTAAAACTTTTTCGGAAACCGGTTTCTTCGGGAAGCTGGAAGTCGTCGAGTCTGCATGCGAGATGACACGTTAATGACTCTCGAAAACAGCACGTAGACGCGACTCAGAAGAGAAATCGGTCTGTAGTTCTTCAAGATAGCGTTGTGGCCTTTCTTGAACAACAAGACCACCGCGCTTCTGCTCCACGCGTCCGAAGTAGTGCCACCATGGAGGACGGAATAAAAGAGCTTCTGAAGGACGACGCTCAAACAGACGTCCGGGATATCATCGAAATAGTGTCGGATAAGACTTGCTCTTGGATCGTTACTCACACTTGCGTGTAGCTCCAACGATGATGTGTACAACAGCTGCCCGTAGAACCTCTCAATCTCACTCATAATCTCAGGTGTCTCGGAAACGATGCTGCCACATTCGGTCTTCAGCTTTGCCACTTGTCACTTTCAGGCAGACAGATCTCTGGCAGCTCTGACTTTGGAGCCCTGGCTCCGCTCGATCGCTTCTTTAATACGAGCAGTATTAAAGATACGTAAGTCCCGCTGCATGCATTTGGAGATCTGTCTGTTCAGTTGCCTGAATGCTATCAAATCTACTGAAGACTGTAGCTTCATTTCCTGTCTAAAAGTCATGAGATCAAGAGTGTGATTGGAGAGTTTTTGTGTTCTTCTGCGGCGGGTCATGCAAAACTTAGCTCCGACCGCATGCTGTCCATGGACAGTTTCCACGAGCTTGTCATTTATATCGTCTACTGCATTGCAATCTTCTAGGCACTTAAAACGATTTTGTAACTCAAGCTGAAAGGTTTCGGGACTTTGGATTAGAGCACAAGCGGGACGGAGCGTTGACTTCATTAGACGACACCTCTCCAACTTAACGTTTAGGTTCGGTGTGCCCCTAACCATTTGGTGATCGCTACCAGTTTTCAACCTCGCGATCAATGAGACATTACTGAACAGTTGCAGTCTGGTCGTCATAATGAAGTCAATCACATTTTTTGTCGAACCGTCGGGGCTCGACCAGGTCCACTTCCTGTGGGGCCGCTTTTGGAAGAAAGTACTCATCGTAAAAAGTTCCTATTTCTCCATGAAGTCGGCCAGCTGCTGGTCCCTTGGATTCCAAATTTCCCTACTTTGCGCTCACCGTTCTCTCTTGTGCCTAGTTTTGCGTTAAAGTCTCCCATTAACACCGTATATTGGGTTTTGGAGGAATGCATGCCTCTAGAGATTTTCTCATACATTTTCTTCACCTCCCCATTGGGATGTGCCGAGGTTGGTGCGTAAACCTGTATGACCTTCAGCGACCCTTGTCTACACACTCCCAATCTTTACAACGTTGTTTACGAGAAACTTGTGGACGATAAATCTGACACCTCTTTGGGACAGATGGTCGTCCTCCTGGTAATAGAGAAAGTTGCCGGATTCACGGAATACCGTGTCCTTCCCCTCTCTTCGGACTTCGGATAAGCCTATAATATTCCAGCGCAACTTGACTATCTCTTCTTCCAGCTCCAGGATCTGCTCGTCAGTCCTCAGGGTTCGTGCGTTATATGTTGCCAGATCGAGTCGTTGTAGGTGGCCACCGAACCTCCACCGGAGGTTTTTAGCACCCCTGCCCCGCCATTACCATGGTCGTTATCGTAGCCAGGAATAGCGGGGCCACCGGGGACTGGGGGCCGTTTATTATTGTCATTGCTCATGGGGGGGGGGGGGTTATATTGCCATAGTTGCCACGCTTGGTAAGCAGGTTGGCAACCGCAGTTTTTTATTGTTTTGTCTGTTATCAGAAAGATGCTGCTGCCCATCTTCTACCTCAGTTACCTTCTGTCGCTTTTCACGACACCCACGGGAAGATATAGGTTAGTAGGTATTTTTACAGGCCGGACAGACCGGGCCAGCACTAGTGTAGGGCTGCGGAAGAATTTGGATTCACGCGGCCCCACGCGCACGTGCGAGGAGACATCGGGGTGGTTTTAGCCGGTAAGAGTCCGGCACGCCCCTCCGCCTTTCCCCAGGCGGAGGTAGTCTATGAGGATTCCCCCCCGTAAAAAAGAAGGTAATTCCAACTTCGACCGAGAGGCCAATCAACGGATTCAACTCTGCTGGACAGCGTTCGGGAGATTACAACACATCTTCTCGTTAGATACACCTCAAAACCTAAAAACTAGATTGTTCAACCAGTGCGTGTTTCCAGTGATGACCTATGGAACTGAGACGTGGGTCTTCCCGGCCTGGAGCCGTCTGTGGGCCTGGTCGTATGAGGAAGCTCAAAGTCGCTCAGCGAGCTATGGACAGGGCTGTGCTCGGCGTTTCTCTACGTGATAGGCTTAAAAACGAGGATATCCGCAGAATAACTAGAGTAACCGACATAACCCAAAGAATTAGTATGCTGAAGTGGCAATGGGCCGGCCATATAGCTCGAAGAACCGACAACTGATGTGGAAGAAATGTTCTCGAGTGGCAGCCTCGTACCGGCAGGCGAAGTGTCGGGCGTCCCCCCACTAGACGGAGTGACGACTTGGTAAGACATACAGGAAGTCAATGGATGCAGGTGGCTCGAGCCCGTGCTTTGTGGCATTACTTGGGGGAGGCCTATGTTCGGCAGTGGATTTGTGAAGGGCTCTAAATATAAATCTAATCGGGATTTTAGCCGCGTACAGGAATTGTAATCCCGATAAATCAAATTTTACTAAACATCTCTTGGACACTGGACACAGCCTAGCCAATGACCGCTCCTTTAAAGTCTTACATACTTGTAATAAAGGGCTACGACTATGTGTGCTGGAACAGGAACAGAACAGAGATATTAAAAAAATAATAACGGAACGTTGCACTGCTGAATGAACAAACAAATGTTTCCAACTCGCTTCTCTTAAACATGTTTAAGCCTGCTCCTTGATGATATACAGCCTCGCAACATGGTTGTTTGTCACCCTCACGGTGTGGTGGCCATCGATTGGTTGCGTGATTGGAGGGTAGTCTGTTGTTAATTTCACAGCAAATATCTGCGTCAGGTGGTGATTGATCACATGACGTAATCGCTCTCTACGTAATTGGAGCGAGGTTGCGTCAGCCAGTAGTATAAATATCAGTACTTTCGGCTTGCCGCTCACTTAGCGGCCAGCCTCCGCAGTGTCTACTTCACCTGAGAATGCCTCGTGTAGAGGCGAAACACGTGTCGTAGTTTCGAGATTGATGTGTCCTGCCTAGTGTGGTGGTTCTGGGGATGGTAGTGCTGGGATTGATGGCGACGGGTATAGTGCGCGCGATTGAGGGAGGGTGGGAGGTCCCCTTAAACGGGGCAGGGCACATCATTTTCTTTCTTTACGCGGAATTAAGCAAATTAATTTATAACAACAACAGCCCCTAAAAAAGGTGTTTATATACCTATTCTTTAAACTGTTTATAATTTAAGTTAAAAAACACCATAATTCATCTTACAAAGATATCAAAAAATAGATACCAAATATGAAAAGTGACAATTTATATTATATCAAGTGACAAGTGAAGCAAGGAACGATATATATAGTGTGCGATAACAATACTATAAATCACAACTTTGAGCGTACGATTTCAATTTAGATTAAGTCACGTCTGCGTCACTCATAGTCATATCCAAATGATTTATATTACTAGGATAAATATTAAATATACTTATATTATTGTTTTCAAAGATTTGTTAAGAATTATCCAAACTTAGCGCTTTTTGCAGTGATGAGCAAATTTAATGAAATGTATCAACAACATAAAAACATTTTTTTTTTACTTTACTAATAATTGTAATATTACGTTCTATGCCACGCAATAATCAACTTCTTTGGAAATTTTTATCGGAATCCGTTCAGCCGTATAAGCGTGATAAATTGAATATTTTGTTAGTGTTGTTTTTGGGATATCCTTGTTTTGATGTTCTCCTTAATTAATACAACCATATTTTTTGGGTTACATTTTATAGAAAGTGAAAAAGTAAGTGAAGTGCGAGCATTTTTCTATCTGATGATTTAAACTATAGATAATTAAAATAAATATATAGATATATAAAGTAAAATCGTTGTCACCCTGAGAACTAAAATGATATGCCTCATTCATTACGAATACAAAGGGTCTCCGGTGCTCGTTACCCCCATATACGAAACGCAGCTGAAGTTTGTTATTTTACACTGGTATTCTTTACGAGCATTTTATTCAATCGACTTCAAAAAGGAAGAGATACTAAATCCGACTGTATGTTTTTGTATGTGTGTTACCCATAACTTCTTTCTCAGTGAACCGATTTCGATGATTGTTTTTTTACTTGAAAGCTGGTGCTATTCAAATAAAAAATATTCCATATAAATTTGATCGAGGTCTGACCAGTAGATTTGAATTATTTCCTAGTCGACCCGATCTATTTATTCTGTAGCAATAATGTAATGCAGCTTGGCTCTACCGCGTAAGAATACAAAACCCCCACCAGATTTCAAAGTAGTGAATACATGCGCCACTTTTTATTCTAAATTAATAATAATAATATTTTATTAATTAAACATTATAAGTCCTGCTTTTACACCTCTTTTTACATTCATTTGTTTTCTTGCATACCTACGTTAAGTATCTACTTTTAATATAGTTTTTATTCCAATGGAATGGCATACTTTATAAAAACTTCGGTTTTACCAACGCTGCGATGTCTTAAACTAAAGTAATATTTAATAGCTAGGTATATATTTATGAAAGAACGATATGTGTTACTATTTATATGTCCGTATGCTCCAAAACAAGTCCACTCTCTCTTTCTCTATCTCTCCCTCTCTCTCTTGTACTCTGTGTGTAGACTACTATAGATGGCAGTCACGGGTGTGAGACTTCTGTTGACGCGATTTCAAATCTTCTTTACTACACAAATCACGGTTCTGAATCACCTGCACTCATCGACTTCATGCATATCTTGGTAAGATCCCCCACTAAATAGAGTGACGACCTGGTGGTCGTCACTCTATTTTTTTAGTGGGGGGGGGGGGGGCGTCCCATATTCCGCCTACCGGCACATAGCTGTCACTCGATTACCTTTCTTCCCGGTTGGTTGTCAGTAGCTCGAACTATATGGACGATAGTAATTTCTTATCTATATGTAAATAGTTTTTCATAAATAGTAAAATTGTGTAAATCATTTTATAGTGATCGGAAGTTATATATAAACACTTGATATTATAAGCTGACCTAGTCTGCAATTAGCAAACATGTTCAGGATCATCACTGCCATATATTATCACATTTGATTGAACCACAGTTCTTTGCAAAGAACACAGATCCAATTTCAATAGATGTGATGGCTGAATGTTGGCTGCTTGGGATTCCATCATTAATAAAATAAAATTTTAACTCAAGCACACCACTACAAGAATTCACGAAAGTGTAAGCTTGTTCTGCGTAGAGAAGGCAAAAAATTAATACATAAAAGCTGAAACTAGCCCGGGCTAACATCAATTTGTTTGCACACGGTAAAATTTGTTTCATTAAATGTATTTTTTTTAACTCATTAATAACAAAAACGGTATGACTAAAATCAAGATAAAATAATGTTACAAATAAATCAACTCATACTTTTTCACGAATCTTAATTATTTGATTAAATGATTATTATTTAATTCTTTAACATTTAAATTAATTTGCATTCGGCAAACGTAAACAAAACATGCGATTGTTTACTTAAGCTTTGCATAAGACCTGCTTAAGACCCATATTAACCTGTAGGTGTCGTATGAGGTGAGAGAGGCAAATAAAACAGGGTTGCAGCATTTTCTAGATAACAACTAAAATAGTAAAACACTGCCCAACCCGATTACCAAGCGTAGAAAGTATGACTATCCCACAATCTTTTAAAAGGCCTATTTATCATCATCATTAAATGCATACTGATCATAGCCCTTCTGCATCCAACCATTTTATGTATATATTACCTGCAGAGGCTTACTGAAACGAGGCTGCCACTCATTTTTTCCCATCCGTGTTGGTTCTTCTAGCTATATGGCTGACCCATTGCCGACGCAGCCTACTGATCCGTTGCGCTAAGTCGGCTACTTTGGTTCTACTGCGGAAGTATGTAGCGGAGTGTGGACTTTTGATAACCTTTAAAGGTTAAAAAGAAGTTGTGTTAAGGTAAATTATAAATGATAAGTTTAACAAATTAAATTATAAAGTTTACTCGACTAATTCTCTTAACATTCTACATCCAAGATAGAAAGCAGGAAATAAAATAACTTGATATTATTTTATTGCTTCTTACGTTGTAGCATGGCAGATGTCAGTTTTAATTACGTGTAGGTGAGATAGCGAATAACGCAAAATTTTACAGCTGCTATCTCATGGAAAAGTTCGTGAAGTTACTCGGTAAGCTGTATTGTATTATTAACAATTTCATCATTTACTACACTAAAGAAAAAAATATCCTTTTTTTTCTTTAGTGCAGTAAAATATATAAGTAAATAAAATGAGTATTTTTTTCAGGAAACGCAAATTTATTTTAAGTTAAATATTACTTTTCCTTTAAACGTCCTAATGCTGGACAAATACTCCTTTCATTTTTGAGAGGGATTACGGGCAAGGCAGTGTTGGACACGGCTGTGTAAATGTTCATATGATCTTATTGCTTTTTCGTATATCCATATATCCATCTTTTAAGCATCCCCAATAAAAAATCCAGCGGGCTTAAACGATCCATTTATTTGGATATCTTCGGTTTATAGTATATTTCCTCACATGCGTCGCATAACACGCAGGACAGCCATAATTTTGGAACTAGTTTGATTCCTTTAATAGATCCCCTGGCACCTGTTCTAATAAAATTGAAGGATCGTTTTGTAGGAACTCCAAATAACTTTAGACAGTTAGGTTCCTAGTCATTTTGAATGAGCCAAATATTTTCCGTGTAGTATTAATTTTAACTCTTCTGCTTATTCTAATATAACCGATCCTCACGCATCAAATTGGGATTTCAACTATGGAATTGTGTGTTTAACATCACAGTTTTAATTACTTCTACCGATAATTTGAAAGTGGGATTTTTTTATAGGAGAAGGGTGACAAACGAGCACACAGTCCACCTGATGGTAAGTGGTTGCTGTGGCCCATAGACATCTACATCTATCTTCGATTACAAATGAAAATGCAGATGCGTTGTCACCCGTGAGGACTAAGATGGAATGCCTCGTTTCCAGTAACAAGGATCTCCGGTTCCCTACACTCACCATACGAAACACAGCAGCGTTAAGCTGCTATTTGACGCTTATTCTGTGAGAGCGTGGTCCTTCCCCGGTCGAGCCGATCCATTCGTGCTGCAACCATAATATAGCTACAGCATGGCTCTACCACGTATAAAGATTTTGTTTTGTAGATTTGATTTTGGCATTTTATAATACATATTATATTACAATGCATATGAGTCATTTCACGTTCATTCATACTTGCTCCACTTATTGCAAAGGTTGCGGTTTATAAATATGATTGTCACCCCACTAAAAATTCCTTCTGTTATTGTCGTGTATTAGATGTATATTATGAGCCCGGCTATAAATGACACTATTGTAAAGTGACCTGCGCGGTTGCTTTATGTATGTAACGGAAAATAACTTGTATTCCTAAAAATATTTTATTATTCATGAACAGAAGCGATCCTTTTATTCAGGTTTTATAAGCAATAAAGTGTAAATAAATAACGGAAATTTGTAGATCAACATACTTCAAAAAAAAAGAAGGATCATTTATATTCTGTGGAGACAACGTATGAGAATTTCATGCCGTAGGTACCGAAACTCGCTTCTATGGGAAATAACAGAAAGATCTAAAGGCTTCTGATAATTAGTGGTATAACTATATTGTTTAGGCTGGTCGGGTCGAAATCAGATATTGGATCTTTTCTATCAACATGTTCTTAGTAACAGCTAGAAATCAAGAAATTGGCAGTGTACCACCTCACTGTCGCGGAAAGCGTCAACGTAAAACCCTTGGTCCTGTGCTTGATTTCCCTCGAGTCGTATCGAATTGCGTATTGGATTATTACATTGAGAGAATAGAATGTGCACCTGTGATTGTGTGCACTATAATCCTCTCCTGTGTAGATGGCAAGTCTGTTAGTTGTGAACAAAATTTGATCTGGACGATAATATTATTACCAACCAGACATAAAATACCTACACCAGTAATGTGACCAGCAAAGAATATAATATTTTTGATTCAATACAAATTACAAATCAAAATTATTGAAAGTCATTGATGCTTTTATTATTAGTTTGAAAAAAGCGCCTGTCCCGAGAACAACCGGCGGGAAATTCAACGAGACTTTTTAATAACCAATTAATATTGCAGAACTGGGGCATGCCCACGACAATCGTTGGACTTTTAAATGCAGTTTTTTTATTCACTTCTAAAGTTTGTAAGTTCTCACTTCACTTTTCAAATTTGTTGTCAAATTTTCTAACTTAATGAACTTGATAATATTAATATAATGTAATATATCAACCCGCATAAAATATACTGAAATCAAAAATTATTAAAATTACATACATTACCTTTGGTATTGTGTTCATATTCACAGTACTACCGAAATATCTAAAACTTTTACTTTGGTAGAGCAATTATAACTTTAGGATTTATTACGGTATGACGTGAAAAGTTTTAAAATGGTGCTTGCTGTTCATTAACATTTTGTATAAACTTATTTTTGAATCTACTTGGAAAGGTATACAATAACAGATGTTGGACTTTAATAATCATTTTATATCCCACATTTTGTTTGAAAAATGTTTTATCACTATAATTTTAAGCCTGTTTTGAAAGGCGATCAAACATATTGTTAATGAAAAGAATGTTTGTGTATTTTAGCAAATAATTGCTCTTATGTGTATATGTACGTTCGTGAAGATATTATGGTATGTTTAACTAATCTCACTCGACACTTAGTTACATAATGATTACTTGTTTACTTTATAAAATTGTAGTGACAAACAACATTAAAGTACATCAGATTGTAAGTGACTACTGTAGCCCATCAACATCTTTAAACAACTTCAAATAAAAGAATGCAGATGCGTTGTTATCAATGAGGGATTTAATGTTTAGGTATATTGCTCCATACCAAGATAGAATGACACATTAAGTTAGAATGCTCCAAAGCTTCGCAGGTTATAACCGCAATACAATCAGACGGGAAAACTGCATTGGACGCATAGCTACTGACTGGCAGAGATATGCAAATCATCAATCATCAATCATAACGTATATAATCATAATGTAAATATAAAATAAAATTGAAGCGTCAGTAACCTAATTGCAGGGCGCGGACCGTGAACTCGAAAGGTCGTGGGTTCGAATCCGCCATTCGACTACTGTCGTGAACCACTTCTAACACGAGAATTTTAAGCTTACCAGAAGTGGTTAAAGGAAATATTAGTAAGGTTTAATAGCATAAGTACTATTTAAAAAAAAACACCAGATAGACTTTTAGACAGAAAAGGAATCTTAACACCTAGTAAAAGACTTGGATTTGATAAACTTACTAAAATCTGGTTCGTCGTTTTGAAACATATCAAATTGTCTATAGTTATAGCCGACTCGATTGCACCTATATTTTTTTTTATGAAATAGGGGGCAAACGAGCATGCGGCTCACCTGATGGTAAGTGACTACCGCCGCCCATGAACAACCGCAACACCAAGGGAATTGCAGATGCGTTGCCGACCTTTTAGAAAGGTGTAAGCTCTTTTCTTGAAGGTTCCTAAGTCGTATCGGTCCGGAAAATTCGCTGGTGGTAATTGATTCCACAAGGAAGTCGTGCGAGGGAGAAAACTTCTTCTAAATCGCACAGTGGTGGACCGTCAATCATCCAGATGGTATGGATGGTAACGCGAGTTTTATCGCGATGTGCGATAGTGAAATTGAGCGGCTGGAATTAGTCCGAACAATTCCTCAGAGCACTCCCCGTGATAGATGCGATAAAATACGCAAAGAGATGCAACATCTCTACGCAGTGCCAGTGTATCGAGCCGATCAGAAAGAACTCGGTCGTCGACGATTCGAACCGCTCTGCGCTGGATGCGGTCAAGTGGAAGGAGCTGGCTCTGGGGTGCCCCGGCCCAGAGATGAGTATGAGTACAGTATTCCATGTGGGGCCGAACTTGCGCTTTGTAAAGTTGCAAGCGATGTGCCGGCATGAAATACTGTCTCGCTCTGTTGAGCACGCCAAGCTTTTTAGAGGCCAATATGTCAACGCCAAGGATTCCGATACTGGCCGAGGCAGCAAGGGGAGTGCCTTGAAACTGAGGAAATACGAAAAAGGGGTTCTTTTTAGCGGTAACTGCGTAAACTTGTGCCTTCTGGGGATTGAACTGGACTAGATTTAGTTGGCCCCAATCCGAGACTTTGTTAAGCAAAGACTCGATTTCAGACACAAGTTTATCCCGGTACTCGGCGACGTTTTCCCGAGAAATATTGGCACGGCCGGTATATAAGGCATCACCAGTGCTGTCGTCTGCATAGCAATGAACGCTACCAGTTTGCAACATATCATTGATATGCAGGAGAAACAGCGTTGGTGATAGCACGCAGCCTTGTGGAACACCAGCGTTGATAGACTTGAGATCAGAGCATGCATTACTACGACCTTGATGCTCCAATCAGCAAGGAAACTGGTGATCCATTTGCACAATTTCTCGGGAAGCCCATAGGCAGGAAGTTTCGGAAGAAGCGCTTTGTGCCAGACCCGATCAAAAGCCTTCGCTACCTCCAAACTAACGGCTAATGCCTCCCCCTTGGACTCTACTGCCTCCGCCCATCTATGAGTTAAGTAGACTAGAAGATCACCAGCTGATCGACCCCGACGAAAACCGTACTGGCGGTCACTAATCAGCTGGTGATCCTCAAAGTACCTCATGAGCTGGCAGTTTATAACGGCTTCCATTATTTTGGAGAACAAGGAGATGATGGCGATAGGCCTGTAGTTGGACGGGTCTGAGCGGTCGCCTTTTATAGGGATCGGGTGCACCAAAGCTGTCTTCCATGAGTTTGGGACTACGTCTTGGGAGTAGGAGTACCGGAAAAGACGCGTTAAAACCGGTGGCAACTCCGGAGCACACGTCTTAAGCACAATGGGAGGGACTCCATCAGATCCACTCGACCTGCTGACGTCCAGGGAGAAGAGTGCTTGCGGACCGAGCGCTGTGTAAATCGCACATTACAATATATTAATTATGGTTTTTATAATGAGTAGGTGTCTTTTATAGATTGAGTGGGTGTCAAGGACGGTGCAGTTGAGCAGTAAATTTACGTTTTAATAGTACTAAAGGCCGTGGATTTGATTCCGAAACACTAATAAATTTCAGGGGTAAAAGTAAATTAGAAAAAGTATTCGGGTGACATCATTATCATTACAGCCTTTCACAAGTCCACTGCTGAATATAGGCCTCCCCCAAAGAATGCCACAAAGCACGGTCCTGAGCCACCTGCATCCATCGACTTCCTGCATATCTTACCAGATCGTCACTCCATCTAGTGGGGGGACGGCCTACACTTCGTCCGCCACTCGAGAACCTTTTTTCCCCAACGGTTGTCGGTTCTTCGAGCTATATGGCCGGCCCATTGCCACTTCAGCTTACTAATCCGTTGGGCTATGTCGGTTACTCTAGTTCTACTGCGGATATCCCCATTTCTAAGTTTATCACGCAGAGAAACTCCGAGCAAAGCCCTCTCCATAGCTCGCTGAGCGACCTTGAGCTTCCTCATCCGGCCAGTAGTGAGGGACCACTTTTGCAGCCATGACCATTCGGGCGTAAGTAACGACAAATAAATTATAGTAGTAAAAAAACCGCATAATTTTCGCTCTTAATAAAGATTAAGAGCGAAAATTGTGCTGGTTTTTACACAATTTTTTTGCAGACATGTGCGGTTTATTGCGTGAGAGGAAGTAATTATGTCTCCACTGCTTCAGATTTCACCTAACTATGTGTTTGATAAGGGCATTAGGTAGAACTGCTTATTGTTTCAGCACATTGTGGATAAAAAAACAAGGAATTTTATACGTTTCATTACAAGTTAATGTCACCATGTTAATTTTAATATAAAAATAACAGTTATTTTATTTTATACAATATTAAAAACTATAATAATAAAAAAAAACTAAAACTAGAAACTTAATTATTATATAGTCCTACTCCCCGCGGTATCGTGTCAAGAAAGATGGCTGCGTTTCCCCGCTGAATGGCTATACTTAGCCTTTAAACTAGAAAAGAACCAGCCCTCTTATCACCAGCCGCAACGACCAGCCACGGATGAAGTTCCTTTAGGAACTTCACTGCACGTGGACCCCACGAATCGATAGTCTCTACAACAAATGGAATAAATGTGTAGTCATCTTTCAGAGACTCATATTTGCGCCACTTAGTTCAGCTGCCTCTGATGCGGCCCCGACTTTAAATGAGGTACCCCGAGATGAGATGCCGCCAGAGTGTCTACGCAAGTAGCATCCCACACTAGGGCTTTATCTCTCTCCCAAGGGAGCAATGTCATACCGTCGGGTCTCCTGCCATCGTCTCTAAATATTATACAAGGCTCTAAAACCGAGGGAACATTTATAGAGACAAGAGCCGGTCGGATGACATCGTTCAAAGAACTATGTCGTGAAAACCTACCAGCGCTTTTCTTACATGAAAGTCCGAAGAGCCCAAACTTGTCGACGCTGCTACCACAGGGGCACTGATGAGGTTGACAAATCGCCGCTCCTAGTCGGATTCCTATGGCAATGCGCAAGCTTTCCCCATCAAGTAATGAATTAATAACATGTAAGTAGAAAATATAGTTATTTTTGACTAACTTCAAACAATGGAGGTGATTCCTAATTTGATTGTACTGGTGTAGTTTAATGTTATGATAGGCATTTTTTGACTTTAGTAAATCAAATTTGTATTGCTTATAACAATTGTAGTCTTTTTCTATAGGTCTACATTTTCGGAAGTGTCTTTTCGTTATTCAAAACTTAATTGGACAATTATTTTTTTCTTTTTTATAAGATTTTCGTATGTTTTATTTATATTTATCTGGGCGATATAATTTACATATTGTAAATTTAAAAAATAAATAAATTGAAGTGCACTCTGATATTTATTGATTAGGATATATTTTTTTAGGTAAAATTATCCGAATTTAGGATTATTCAAACCTTTAAAAATTCATAACGCCGAAAATATTAACTGTATCGTAAAAGGTCATACATATAATCTTTTTTTTTTCATATTTTATCAAAGAATAAAAAAAAATATATTTTATTCTTTTTCTTTATATATTTTAATGGATAAACAGTATCAAAATTTGGGATTTTTCAAACCTTTAATAATTCACACCTCCAAAAAAAAAAATAACTTTATCATAAGAAGTCACGGCCTATTTTATTTGTATTTACGTGGTAGAGCCATGCTGCAGCTATGTTAGGCTTATAGTTGTAGCACGAATGGGTCGGCTCGACCGGAAGACGACCACGCTCTCACAGAATACCAGCGTAAAATAGCAGCTTAACGCTGCTGTGTTTCCTATGGTGATTGTAGAGAACGGGAGACCCCTTTTACTGGAAATGAGGCATTCCATCTTAGTCCTCACGGGTGACAACGCATCTACATTTTGATTTGTAATCGAGGATAGATGTAGATGTCTATGGGCCACAGCAACCACCTACCATCAGGTGGACTGTGTGCTCGTTTGTCACCCTTATCCTATAAAAAAATCAATTAATATTTAAAAAATCTTTTTAAAAAAACAATTCCTTGTATTTTTTTAAACCATTTCGGTTTTAATAATATGGCACCAAGTTGTCCATGTGCAGACTTGACGACTTCCAGCCTCCCGAACATGCTGGTTTCCGAAAAGGCTATAGCACCATAGACCAATCCATAATACATCCATGGCGAGGACATCACTCACCTTTGATTTGCCGACGACATAGTCCTTATGGCAGAATCGCTGGAGGACCTAAGCACTATGCTCAATGACCTCAATAGTGTTTCCCAATGGATGGTCTTAAGATGAACATGGACAAAACAAAGATTATGTTTAATATCCATGTCACACCTCCGGCGTTAGTTGTTGTGAGCACTAAGCTCGAAGTTTTTGACGAGTATACTTACGTGAGACAAATAGTCCGACTACGTAAGTCCAACTTCAACCGAGAGGAACCGCTAAAAGGAGCCCGCTCACCTTGGCTCCTACTTTCCGGAATGTATCCTTGGAGTACACTGACCGCCTTCAGTTGTTAGGGATTGAATTTTCTCCGAACCTTAACTATGGGCGGTTTATTGAGTCCAGAGCCAAAGCAGCCGCAAGGAAACTTGGTGTCCTTGCAAGGGTGCGGCGGTACTTCACGCCTGGGCAGCTTCTTACCTTATATAAAGCGCAAGTCCGGTCGTGCATGGAGTACTGCTGTAACATATGGGCTAGTGCTGCAAAATGCCACCTGGCAGCATTGGACTCAGTGGAGAGACGTGCTAAGAGGCTCATTGGTGACCTTGATTTGGTTAAAACGAATCTTGTCAGCCTTGAGCACAGGCGCAGAGTAGCCAGTCTCTCGGTATTCTATAGGATGCATTTCGGTGAATGTGCGCAGGAATTACACGCCTTAATTCCTCCCTCTCCTTTCCACCATCGGACAACCAGACGGTCAGCGCGTCTGCATCCCTTTGTTGTCGATATCCCACGCATTAGAACCAAACGGTTTGCTTCGTCTTTTGTAATGCGTACAGCAAAGGAGTGGAATAATTTGCCGGCGTCTAAATTTTTGTCCGAATACAATCTAGGCGTCTTCAAGGCAAGAGTGAATAGGCTTTTGTTACGATAAGACAGTGCGATTTACCATCTAAGGCTGCATCACCACTTACCACCAGGTGGGATTGTGGTCAAGCACTGGCTTATAATAAGTAAAAAAAAAAAAAAAAAGGTCAATCGACGGATTCAATTCGGTTCGGCAGCGTTCGGGAAATTACGGCACATCTTCTCGTCAGTTATACCTCAAAATTTGAAAACGAGACTGTACAACCAGTGCGTGTTGCCAGTGATTATCTATGGAACTGAGACGTGGTCCTTCACTGCTGGCCGGATAAGGAAGCTCAAGGTCGCTCAACGAGCTATGGAGACGGCTATGCTCGGAGTTTCTCTGCGTGATAAACTTAGGAACGGATAGCTTAGGAAAGGAAGAGGACATAGCCCAACGGATTAGTAAGCTGAAGTGGCAGTGGGCCGGCTATATAGCTCGAAGAACCGACAACCGTTGGGGAAAAAGTTTCTCCAGTGGCGGCCTCGTACCGGCGGACGAAGTGTAGGGCGTCCCCCCCTAGATGGAGTGACGACCTGGTAAGATATGCAGTAAGTCGATGGATGCAAGTGGCTCAGGACCGTGTTTTATGGCATTCCTTGGTGGAGGCCTATGTTCGGCAGTGGACTTGTGGGGGCTGTAATGATGAACATCCAAAAGTCTAATTCAATTAATTTTCTTTGGAAATTTTGAATTGAAATTGGAAAGAGGAATAGACTTATGTGCGGATTTTGTTAATCAACTCACAGAAAAGGAAAGTTTAAAATATTGAGTTTGTTAGGTTGCTTCAGGGTCGTATCGCGTATATTTTCCTGCAGTCATTTCACCGCTTGGTATATCATGTCAACAATTTTTTACTTTGAATGCGTCGGCACATAACTGCCGCCGAAATGCGTCGTGCGTTTGCGGTTTCAAGATAATTTTAAAACAAGAATTTCAAATATAAATCTCTAGCTTTCTTTTATACCTTGGAGACGATTTACGAAATTTTACAAATTGCATATGGGTAAACATCCAGACTCGAAGCAATTATTCGTAGGAACGAATGCTTGTTCTGTGCACATAAAAATAAAGGCGTGTGATCGACTTATAACTTAGCGGTTTAGGGAGTGACTGTAATGTAAAAATCATATTATATATATATATATATATATATATATATATATATATATATATATATATATATATATATATATATATACAACGTGTCCCAAAATTCAACGATAAGCCAACACCGGAGGATAGACCTGCCCCGGACTAGTCGGGGAAAAAAAGAAAAAAAAAATATATCCCAATTATATTTTAAGTTATATAAAAAAAATGAAATTCTCCATAAATTGAGACCGTTTATGATATTTTTCACTACCATGACCACAATTTTTTAAATATTTTTTTCTTTTTTTTTTTATAGGCAACCTGAATAGTACTGCTATCTACCACAATTCTTAAAAACTTCAGAATAACTCTTGTTTTATCACGAAAATTAATAAAACTTATTTTATTCCCTAAATTTTTTGAAGACTTTTACTTTTAACCAAATTTAACTTATAGTGGTGTAAAAAAAAGGTATGAACACTAGTATGGCAAGTTTTTTTAAAAATTGACGCAACTAACCAACATTCCAAAATGGTATAATACTCTAGGAAAACAAGTTATAAAAAAATATGGGCCTATTATTTCTAAACAATTCCTTAAATTGTAATTGTCAGTAATCACTTTTACTACATGCCCAAAATGGGTTCCTGTTACAATTTCTAGGAATTCGAATGGGGCATTAATACCTTAGATGTTAGAGAGAGATAGATAGATAGAGATATTTACGTTAAAAAGAGACAACAACAGGGCAGGTAGAGAAGCTGTTATTATTCTCAGCAAGTCGGTTCAGTACGCTCTGCTCCTTTGTTTACTGCGCACCGTTCCCAATTCAACTTACGTGGCCCTCGTACATACTATCGACTTTTGGCTTGGCTTTTTGGACTGGAATCGACCTGCAAACTTAACTGACCTGGCATTATTTGGACTGGAAGTGATCTGCAAACTGAACTGACCTGGCATTATCTTGGACTACGATTGTGTGTTTTGTGATTTAGAGTTCTGGCGCATTTTGGACTGTTTGGCGTTTAACATGCCGCAACCGTACACACCACAGGAATACGCTAATATGCATTTAATCTATGGAGAATGCCGATGTAATGCTAACGCTGCTAGCAGACTGTATCGAGAAAGATACCCAAATGCTCAAAAATATCCTGATTATCGAGTGTTTATTAATGTGCATCAAGCGTTTTCGGAGGGTCGTATGCCATCCAATAGGAGAAGCGCTGGAAGACCTAGATTGGATCGTGATGAAGAAGTTCTCAATGAGATAGAAAATGACTCGACTACTTCGGTACGTGCCATAGAAGAAGCTACAGGAATCCCGAAAAGTTCTGCACATCGAATATTAAAACGTCACAAGTTTCACTCATATCACTACAGGCGTGTACAGACGTTATTACCGCGGGACTATCCGCTACGGGTCACATTTTGCCGTGTAATGCTGCAAAGGCACAGTGAAGATCGCCACTTCCTAGACAAAATTCTATGGTTGGATGAAACAACGTGCAAGAAAGATGGGTATTTAAATCTTCACAACCTACATAGTTGGTGTAATGAAAATCCACACTTGATGAGACAAGACAAATCCCAATATCAATTCAAGGTTAACCCATGGACCGGCATATTAAGTGGAAAAGTAATGGGCCCTTTGAGTTACAAGGAAACTTAGATGGCAATAGTTATTTAAACTTTTTACAAAATGACTTGCAAGAATTGTTAAACGACGTGCCCTTAAGTGATCTTTAAAACATGTGGTTCCAAAATGATGGTTGCCCAGCACATTATGCCCGTCCTGTGCGAGAATATTTAAATCAAGAGTATCCAGGGCGTTCGATCGGGCAACTTGGTCCTATCTTATGGCCACCCCATTCACCCGATTTGAACCCCCTGGACTTCTTCTATTGGGGTTGTCTTAAAAACAGGGTCTACTCAAAACCCATTGTGACATTGACGAGCATCGTCGAAATATCACTCAGGCTGCTGATTACATTAATAGCAGAAGATATGCAAGACAAATAAAACGATCATTTTTAAGGCGATGTCGTGCATGTATTAATGCTGGTGGCAAACAGTTCGAACATTTGCTATAATGTTAATAACTTAATAAATTACACGTGAAGCTGTTTGTACCATTTGTTTTGAAATATTGAACATTTTTCAAGAACTAATACTTTTATTACACCCGACCGTCATTTGGCCACTGTTACGAAATAATAGGCCCATATTTTTTTATAACTTGTTTTCCTAGAGTATTATACCATTTTGGAATGTTGGTTAGTTGCGTCAATTTTTAAAAAACTTGCCATACTAGTGTTCATACTTTTTTTTTTACACCACGATAAGTTAAATTTGGTTAAAAGTAAAAGTCTTCAAAAAATTTAGGGAATAAAATAAGTTTCATTAATTTTCGTGATAAAACAAGAGTTATTCTGGAGTTTTAAAGAATTGTGGTAGATAGCAGTACTATTCAGGTAGCCTATAAAAAAAAAGAAAAAAATATTTAAAAAATTGTGGTCATGGTAGTGAAAAATATCATAAACGGTCTCAATTTCTGAAGAATTTCATTTTTTTTATATAACTTAAAATATAATTGGGATATATTTTTTTTCCCCCGACTAGTCCGGGGCAGGTCTATCCTCCGGTGTTGGCTTATCGTTGAATTTTGGGACACGTTGTATATATATATATATATATACTAGCTCGCCAGGCAGACGTTGTTCTGCCCTTTCCAACGACCCTTCCTATAAAAATCCTTATCGCAATAAAAAATTTTGAGGATCATTTATCGGGATAAAAACTATCCTATCTCTCAAGTTGGACCAAAATGCACACAGTGTGCAAAATTTCATTGAAATCAGTTCAGTAGTTTAGGAATCCATCGCGGACAGACAACGTGACACGTAATTTATATATATATATATATATATATATATATATATATTTATAATTTATATAAAAATAAATTTATAATATTAAAAACTATAATAATAAAAAAAACTAAAAACTAGAAACTTAATTATCATACAGTTCTTCTCCCCGCGGTATCGTGCCAAGAAAGCTGGCTGCGTTTCCCCGCTGAATGGCTATACTTAGCCTTTGAGCGAGAAAAGAACCAGCCCTCTTATCACCAGCAGCAACCACCAGCCGCGAATGGAGTTCCTTTAGGAACTTCACCGCACGTGGACTCCACGGACTGATAGTCTCCCCATTGTAAAATTATGGCTGCCTGCGATTATCATGTTTACGAGTAATCTAATATCAAAAGCGTAGTCAGGACAATTTGGGATCAACAGATTTTAAGGCTACTTTCAGAGCGCATAACTAGGCACATGATATATTTTATTTAATTACTTGGCGCGTAAATAAACAAATTTTTCAACACGGGAACAGCCAATACAATTAATCGAGCGAAAAAATGGGTTTTCAAGATTAATTAAGAAAACACTCAATGCCTGTCCCTAGTCATATAACTTTAGTCATATATTTCATGTGTCTTTAATTATTTATTTCACCTTTTTAATTTTGAAATGTAATTGATTTACGTCCATGGTTTAAACAGCCACTACAACTTGTTCCCTGAACCAAATATGATCTCTGTAATTTTGAGAAACGTTTGAGAACAACTTCGGTTTTTGATTTTGTAAACTGAAAAAATTGTCAGGAAAGGTAATGCAGCCAGTCAAAACGTCTAAAGGGGATTTGTTATCACCTATGTCAATGAGTTGTTTTGTAAATATTTCTCCAGCTCGATCATTTTGCAACTCCATACGCATATTATTTCTTAAATTTAGTATCATGACGTGTTTTCTCATAACAGAGGACTTTAAACATGCATTAAGTTGATGAAATGAATGATGAAACATGGTGGCGTTGACCGTGGAATCACTGACAATGTTTGAAGAACATCTCCTACTAACAATATCATCGCACCACCAAATCAGTTTTGATTGTTCCGCAGATCTTCCATGGTTCGGTCCCCCAAATAAAGTCATTTAGAACACGGTTTACGTGTGATTACACTGTATTAATTGTTAACACGCTTTTATGAGCTTTGTGTGTATCTATCTATTTATCTATC
>JAVANC010000019.1:28251619-28280499 GCA_033319125.1 Parnassius glacialis
TGGCTGAAGAGTGCCTCTATGACGCATTAATCGACTTACAAAAAGGGCGAGGTTCTCAATTCAGCTGTATATTCATTTTCTTTTTTATATTATGTAAATATATCGGAATCCTCGGCATCGACATATCGAGTGACGTGCAGTTTCGTGGTCACTTGGAAGAGAAGGCCAATTGGCCTCTAAAAAGCTTGGCGTGCTCAGCAGAGCGGGACAGTATTTCATGCCGGCACACCGCCTGCAACTTTACAAGGCGCAGGTTCGGCCTCACATGGAATACTGTTCCCATCTCTGGGCAGGGGCTCCCCAGTGCCAGCTCCTTCCACTTGACCGCATCCAGCGCAGAGCGGCTCGAATCGTCGACGACCGAGTCCTTTCCGATCGGCTCGACTCATTGGCGCTGCGAAGAGATGTTGCATCTCTTTGCATTTTCTTTCGCATCTACCATGGGGAGTGCTCTGAGGAATTGTTCGGATTAATCCCAGCCGGCAAATTTCACGAACGCACATCGCGGCAGAACTCCCGATACCATCCACACCATCTGGATGATTGGCGGTCCACCACTGTGCGATTTAGAAGATGTTTTCTTCCTCGCACGACTTCCTTGTGGAATCGATTACCATTAGCAATTTTTCCGGACCGATACGACTTAGGGACCTTCAAGAAAAGAGCGTACTCCTTTTTAAAAGGCCGGCAACGTATCTGCAATTCCCTCCCTGGTGTTGCAGTTGTTCATGGGCGGCGGTAGTCACTTACCATCAGGTGAGCCGCATGCTCGTTTGCCCCCTTTCCTATAAAAAAAAAATAAAATGTCCAAATTAAAGTTAGTAAAAATTACTTTTATAAACACATATTTTAATTCATTGAACGGATAAAGGCAAAAATATTTTTACCAACTTTAATATAATGGATTTCCGCAAAATATCACCTGAGTTACTGTGCGCAAATTCGTTCAGAAATCAGGATTCCATTGATTAAAATGTCCAAAACCAAGCAAGTATAACTTTGAAGTAAAAGTTTTGCATAAGTTTGTTTTGCACGCAGTTTTGATGACCTTCGGAACCAGGGTTTCCGAAAAGGCTTTAGTATATGGGCCATGTAAACACTCTTCGGCAAATTGTACAGAACACCGAAAAACACAATCTACCACTATATTGCGCTAATATAAATTGAACTATTTTATGCATATAGCTGTAAATTTTTTATTTGTTTATGTTCTAATTTCGTAATCGGGCCTTAATCATTCCTTTTCCCAATTTTACTTTACATAAATAATTGAGAGAACGCTAACATTTATACCCATACTAGCGTATCCGCTACGGATTCGCCTGGTGGAATCTTTAATGTAGCGTAATTTAGATATCAGATAATTATTATTGACCATTTATTTTATCAATTTTTCAATATTTAAAAAAAAAAAATTTTCGGATAAAATATAGACTAGATCAATCCAGATCACTCTCTCTTCATGAAGTTCATGACAATCGGTTTAGCCATGCCGCAGATTCAGGACAGAGAGACAAACAGATGAACATTTTAAAATGGCTATTAGTGTCTTAGTGGCATGCCGCTCGGCTCAGATATTACCAATAGACATATCTGAGCTGATTCTATTTACATGTATAGATTATAAATTAGGTGTCCTAGAAATTCACTTGTGAAAAATTGGGCCAGCATTATTAACTCCTTTTTAATTAATATTACTTCCGTTATTCTAGGTTCATCATCATCATCATCATCATTACAGCCCATTACAAGTCCACTGCTCAACATAGGCCTCCCCCAAGGAATGCCACAAAGCACGGTCCTGAGCCACCTGCATCCATCGACTTCCTGCATGTCTTACCAGGTCGTTACTCCATCCCGTAGGGGGTCGCCCTACACTTCGCCTACTGGTACGAGGCTGCCACTCAAGAACTTTTCTTCCCCATCGGTACTCATTTCTAAGTTTATCACGCAGAGAAACCCCGAGCATAGCCCTATCCATAGCTAGCTAAGCTACCTTGAGCTTCTTCATACGGCCAGCAGTGAAGGACCACGTCTCAGTTCCGTAAGTCATCACTGGCAACACGCACTGGTTGTACAATTTCGTTTTAAGGTTTTGAGGTATGTCTGACGAGAAGATGTGTCGTAGCTTCCCGAACGCAGCCCAGCCGAGTTGAATCCGTCGATTGACCTCTCGGTCGAAGTTGGACTAACCTAGTCGGACTATTTGTCCCAGGTAAACATACTCGTCAACAACTTCGAGCTTAGTGCTCCCAACAACTACCAGCATAGGTGTGACATGGACATTAAACATAATCTTTGTTTTGTCCATGTTCATCTTAAGACCTATCCGTTGGAGACACTATTGAGGTCACTGCGCATAGTGCTTAGGTCCTATAGCGATTATGCCATAAGGACTATATCGTCGGCAATCGAAGGTGAGTGATGTACTCGCCATTGACGTTAATACCGTATCCTTTCCAGTCCAGAAGCTTGAAAACGTCTTCCAATGCAGCGGTGAAGAGTTTCGGGGATATGACATCACCCTGTCTTACACCTCTCTGCAATTGGATAGGTTTCGTACTCTGGTTCTGTACTCGGATAGCCATCGTAGCGCTACTGTACAAACACTTCAACACTTCGATATACCGACAGTCAACTTGGCACCGCTGAAGGGGACTGCAGCACCGCCCAAAATTTCGACGGAATCAAAGGCTTTCTCATAGTCCACATACGCCAGACATAGTGGCAAATTGTACTCCTCGGACTTCTGTACAATTTGCCGTAAGGTATGTATGTGGTCTATGGTGCTAAAGCCCTTTCGGAAACCGGCTTGTTCGGGAGGCTGGAAGTCGTCAAATCTGCGTGCGAGACGATTCGTAATTACTCTCGAAAACAGCACGTAGACGCGGCTCAGAAGGGAAATCGGTCTAAAGTTCTTCAAGAAAAATTTAAAGTAAATTTAAAATAAATTAAAATTAAAAATTTTGTATATTTTTAGGCCTCCCCCAAGGAATGCCACAAAGGACGGTACCAGATCGCCACTCCATCTAGTGGGGGGATGCCCTACACTTCGTCCACCGGTACGAGGCCATCGGTTGTCGGTTCTTCGAGCTAGAAGGCGGCCCATTGCCACTTCAGCTTACTAAGCCGTTGGGCTATGCCGGTCACTCTAGTTCTACTGCGAATATCCTCATTTCTAGGTTTATCACGCAGAGAAACCCCGAGCATAGCCCTATCCATAGCTAGCTGAGCTACCTTGAGCTTCTTCATACGGCCAGCAGTGAAGAAGCACGTCTTAGTTCCATAGGTCATCACTGGCTACATGCACTAGTTGTACAGTCTCGTTTTCAAGTTGTGAGGTATATCTGACGAGAAAATGTGCCGTAATTTTGCAAACGTTGCCCAGCCGAGTTAAATCCGTCGATTCAACTTCAATTCTAGGTTTAAATACACTAATGCCGTGTATCTGCGGCGTAAGAGAATTCATTGCCCCGGCTCATACCGTGGTTATCGTAAGATGCAAAAGAGAGAAATAAAAGAGGATATGGGGAATAGCATATATTTGTTAACAACTCAAACCATAGTCAAAACTACGGTTGCCAACCCGCCTGCCAAGTGTGGTTACTATGGCAAATATCCTCCCTATGAGGCAGTACATGCGGAGGCCTATGTTCAGTAGTGGATTTTTTATAGGCCTGTATAAATGATGAATGAGGAACATAATAAATAATAGTTACATTGAAATATTTTTCATTTGTTTTCGAATATTATAGATCATCGTTATAATAAAATAAAGTATCATTATTACTATTTCGTTATAGAATGTCTACCAGTTACTATTTCATGTTTAAAATAACTCCCATTTCTTTACCACAGTCTATTAACATGTGTCACGTTGAGATTGGCATTGACTGATAAGTGGGCATGCGTAGGCTAAGGATCTCTGGGCTATCCTTATCCTACGCATGACTTAGCTTACTTATTTCTCAATAAAACTACTGTTGGAGTGGATGACAAATTATAATCCTCTTCAACAAGAAACTAAATTTATTTATTTTCGTTACAATTGTAAAAACTTTATATGTAATAATATAAATTGCGGCTGATTTCTGCAGGCCTGTGACCTCAACGCTCTATGCAACTAAGCATGCGCGTATAATACTTATGCGTAATATAAATACTCTGTAACTGGAAGGGTGTTTAAAAGAACTTTAGGATACTGTTAATAAAATTAGGACTTGCACAGGAATGTGTACATCAATACAATTATTGAATAATATTTGAAGTCCCATATAAATGACTATTATGGCAAGTTATATAAAATAAAAACAATAATTATAAAGTTTATAAAGAGGAATACTGTCAAACCTGGCAACTTTGCCAGTTTTGGAAGGACTTAAAAGTTTAGGACCAATTTTCCAACAAAAAATGTACTGTCACACTGGGCGTCAATGTTACATGTAACATTATATTCTTCATAGATTTGGTATTTATTAGTGATTTAAACAAATAATGACATTAAATACACAAAATACTTAAAAAAAGAAAATGGGCAAAGTTAACCTTACTTTGTGGCAACTTTGCCATCGGGGTTTATAATGAAAATAATAGGATTTGACTTCTAGGCTGAAGGTAAGTTTACCTCGTAATATAATACACAATACTCAGAATTATGATTTGCTCCTTTAATTGTGTTGTAAATAGGAAAGTTTACTCTTGTGGCAAAGTTGCCCTCCCCATTTTTCAATATTTCATACAAACTTGAAGATATGTGTCAGGGTTGCCAAAAATCTTAATTACGTACTTTACTTAAATTTTTATTTCGATATTTTCACAACAATTTTAGGAGGTATAGGTTTATTTTAAATTAAATTCTCATTAAGTATAAATAAATAAACATAAGAATAATTATGAATAATTTTCTTTGCTAGAGTCTTCTTCACTATCAAGAAATTCAACTTTTCGTCTTTTCGTTGGTTTTATGCTTTTATTAGACAATTACCGCTTCTCTGTCTTCTCTGTCTTATTAAGTCTAGATGTGCTCACACCAGGGTTTTCATATAAATAAAAACCTTCTTCACCTATTGTAATACCAGTTAACGATTTTTGACAAATGTCAAAATTCAAACCCATTCTGTTTAATGTTATTGGACCATATTGTGGCAAGTCAAAATATTTTTTGTTCTTTGGTGTATTTTTAACGTCAGATAATATAGTTACTACTTTGGCGACCCATTTTCCTAAAGTGATATCATTTTATTAAGATCAGGATTTTTTTTATAAACAACTTAAATTTTGATTTCCAACAATAGCAAAACTAATTAAGTTATAAAGTAAGCGATTAAAATGACACTGTTCTTTGGGTGCAAATTATATTAATACTCTTAGTTGAAAATATGAAAAATACTAAAAAGTAATAATATTATTAATACCTGACAACGCAGTAAAATAATATAGATTTCTCTTTTCGTTTCTTTTTCTTTTAATAAAAAATGAATCGATTAAACGTCAATCGACTTATTTTTATTAAAAATAAAATCGGTCAATAGTCTGCTACGGTGACACATCTTTTCAAACATATGTACCTAGATTGATAATTTGAATCGCCATAGTCGGGTCAAAATATAAACTAAAAGTGACAACACTTGGTTGTAGAAAAACGTGGCAAAGTAACCGTCACATCTGAAATCACTAGTATGGTAACTTTGCCAAGTTAGTTTTATAGGCAAATATTACGACTACTATATTAAAAACGAATATTACATTTCCTAACCATTAATATTACGTTATTAAAAAGATATAGGTACGTACATTCAGTATTTCACTAAAATCCACCAAAGTTCTGGAGCACTGAAAAAGTTGTTTAAGTCGCCGGCACAATTTCGCGGTAAAATAAATTGTCAAAATTTACTCTGATATTGCAATATTGAAAATAATACTGTTAATTAGTTAATTAATTTTCATACCAAAAAATGACAAATCTCAAAAAACGTTGCGTTTTCCATGTTAATCGTAATTTTGAACCAGTACACCACTGATGGCAAAGTTACCTTCCAATGGTAAAGTTGCCAGACTTGACTGTAATATACTAGTTTCGCTAAAGAAATACACTGTAAACCGTGGTCTCCTATAACCTATCGTTGATTATATATCATTATATGCTCAATCCAGGCCAACCGAAGGACAAGAAGCAAAGGCAAACAAGTGAAATTCGCCGATGATCACCGCACGCTCGCTCGCTTTTGCTATTATGCCCATTTAGTGGGAATGCCAGTGAAGGATAACTCGGCAAGCAAAGGCTCCGTAGCGCACTGGTTAAGGTACTACGTCCCGTGGGTTCGATTCCCAAACGAAACAAGTATTGGACAGACCAAATAGTTTTTCCAGGTTGTCTTTGTTCCAGCGAAGGTACAAGTAATCCACTATACATTTATTTCATTTTTAAAAATATGTCGGTTGCATGCAGTTGTAAAATGAACAAATGTAGCCGGGAAAAAATAAGCATATGTTGCGGGGTACAATATATATATAGTAGACACATATACATAGTAAGTTACAATATATGTAAATAACACATATGTACATACTTCATATATTGTACCTTCCAAACATTACTTTTGAAAACCGCTTAGCGTGGGACTAGATTTTTTAGTGAGTGGACTCATGACGCGATTTGTGGCTAGACGCCCATGCAATAAAAATGCAAATGCAATCGATGCCTTACACTTTCATTATGTCAGCATTAGCGGTGGTCTGGGGGGGGGGGGGGGGGGAGCTTTAGTTATTTGGGACAGAGTACCTAGTACCTATTACTGTAATACCTCAATTCTAACGGTACAAAGTTAAACAATAAATCAATAAATAATTTATTGTAATATAATTTTATGAGAACCGTGCCCAAATCTTGTGACGAATATTTTTAATACACTGTGTGTGTATGACATGCATGGCCCGTTTTACAGGTTTGCCAAATATTTTATTGTGGCCACAGGACCGTCCCTGTCGTACATATTATTTTGAATGATAAAAGAGAAGTCTTGTTTTAATATTTAATTTAAAAATATTTTAAGTTATTTTCAAGATAGAAGAGGTAAATAAATAAGGAATTGACTGGTGTTATAGATAATGCAAGTTTATTTTATTCTATTACGTTTTAATAATAAATTATGTAGGGGGTTACGTTGGAGACAGATTTTTTGCCTTATTACCTAGTGAAATCATTTTGACAACACTCGCAATGTACTTATTTACAACACTTTTTCCTTCCATAATGGATAAAACATATACGTAATATCCTAGCATCTATCGACTTTCTGCATCTCTTACGATGTCGAGACTCTATCTTGTGAGGGCTTTCAACGATCTTGTGAGTATTAATTCCTCCAAGAGACACCCTAAGAACAAAGTTACTGTATAAATGCAGCATTATAAACGTTCTAACTGCTACGAGCACGTCATGTAATAAATTATAACAAACGGCCTATATTTATTTATACAAAGATCTATGAATATCCTGGTCACGTAAATTTATACTTTTTATTATATTTGTAATTTTGCTGGCGGCGAGATTGTTACGCAATGAATAATCATTTTAATCTTTTAAACTGTGAGTTATTAGAAATATTTTCTGAAGTTTATTGCTAAAAACGTAAAATATTTATTTTAATAAACATTAAAAATACAGACAAAAAATTGCCAGACAAGTAATACGAGTAATTTATAATACGTTGTTTGTCAGTAGACTACTCAACATGTCGAAATACTAGGTGTGTAATTGGAATTAGAGAAACCTACTGAACCGATAATCCGATATTTATTTATATTTAGATTGGTACTAAACGTCCTCTTACTATAGGATAATAGAGATTCGTTTTAATTAAAGTATAAAATTTATTTATTAAACTCGGTATTTCATCCTAATCTCTACTGAATGGAACATGTAGCATTCTTTATTGCCATATTTTATTAAAAATAGAATTCTTACACTTCCGTCTTTATACATAATGAACATGGCTTTCTTTGCCAGGGCCAATCCTAACCTATTTCCACGGTTATCTGACAAAGTAAAGCGCCAACCGTCGTAATGGAAGTAAATTGTGCTTGCAACAAGCAAGAACGGTTCTGCAAAGAAAGAGATCTAGTATGCATGGTTCCTAAAATCTATAATAAAATTCCTCAGATGTATAAATCACTGAACAGCAATCTTTTTAAAAATAAATTCAAAAACCTTTTAATTGAAAAATGCTACTACACTGTAACTGACTTTCTTAGTGATAAATTTTGACATTATATAATTGCCTTATACATACATATACTTTTAATTATAATTGTTGTAAGTAATGATTTCACTGACTTTGTATATAATAGACTGCTTATGTTAAATGAAAACTAACAACCTAATACTTTAAATTTTACACACCGAATATCGGTAAGACATGTTGATACTAATAACACTAACACCAAGAATATTATATATCTGCCCATGCAATTGTATATCTCACACATGTTTTAGTAAATAAAATATCTTATCTATCTTTTTGGATCGGCCTGTAAAACAGTCCATTCCTGAACATGGTTCTATCAGGACCATTAAACTATCCTCTTAATTATTAATTCGATCAAATATGCTCAAGCAAATTTAGTTTCTATGATAAATATACTTGATCGTATTTGTCTGATAAATAATTACGTGGACAGTTTAATTTCCTACTCTTTTTTTTTCAAATTGTATTAAAGACACATTTCGCTCTTAAGTAAAAAGTAAAATAGGATTCGCATTCAACGGAAGATGAAATTCTTGGAATTGGTCCATTAATTCCCAATGGAGCGACGAGGCTACATCTCATCTATTTGGCTGCATACCAAGCTTACGCCACAGAACCATTACCAGAAGGACGCCTTAAAATTTATTTGAAAAATATGTTATTTAGCATTGCAGTTGCGTTTACTATACCACATCTCACCTTATGGTGGGTTAAATACTAACCTATAATAAAGAAATATGTCAACTGATTGGACTTTAACATTTTAAATAAGTACAATCTTCAAGTACTAATTATAAAATTTTAATCTACTAGACGGTAGGGCACTTGTAGTGCCTGCACTGCTGTGTTTGGTCTACCAAGGGACCATAAACCTTAGTATTTGATATTATTTCAACTTGATGCCTCTACCAGTTCCTGATAAATGATTTTGACAGACAAACAGGTGGATAACAAAGTGATCCTATAAGTTTTCCACCTGAAAATTAAGTATTTTAAATACAAGAAATTGAATTAATAAATAATAGTACCCAGTACATTCATAGTCTTATGTAATAGTACCATGAAGTGGCGGTACAAGAATGTTTTACTACCCCATAAAGTCCGGTTTGTGTCACTCTTTTGTTTAATTACCACTGGTTCGGAAAAACCTCTATCCTGGGAAGAACCAGCAAGAAACCCAGCGGGGACTTTTTTTTATAAATAACAGCTTACAATCATGATGTTACACAAATTAACAACATAACAAATTAGAAATAGCTGGTAGCGATCACCTCATTTCCAGGGGTTATTACAATCCATAAATTCCTTAATATTATAATAACCCTTTTTATACAAACTTATTTTAATAAAGTTTTTGAACTTTGAGCAGGTCAAATTATGTATATTTTCTGGAATTTTGTTGTAAAAGCGTATACATCGCCCCAAGAATGAATTACTGACTCGATGGAGTTGAGTAACTGGTACTACTAGCTTTTGTCTGTTCCTAGTATTTACAGAATAAATATCACTTTTTTTTGTAAAACTACTTTTATTTTTGTGTACGTACATTACATTTTCATAAATGTATTGAGAGACCAAAGTGAATATATTAATTTCCTTAAATTTTTGTCGCAGCGACTCTTTAGGCTTTAAATCATAAATTGATCTTATGGCCCTCTTCTGTAAAACAAATATAATTTCAGTGTCAGCTGCGTGTCCCCATAGCAAAATACCATACGACATTATGCTATGGAAATAGCTAAAGTAAACTAGTCTAGCTGTTTCAACACTAGTTAGACTTCTAATCTTTTTTACAGCATATGCTGCAGAACTAAGTCTGCTTGCTAGTTTTGATATATGGGGGCTCCATTGAAGCTTCGCGTCTAGTGTGATTCCAAGAAAAATGGTGGTATCTACAAGACTCAGTTTCTCCCCATTTAAAATTACATTAGTATTTAATTGTTTGACATTTGGAGTCATGAATTTCATACATTTTTGTTTTAGATACGGAATAGAATACTATAGTATTCTATGGATCTAGCACTACTAACAACGAACTATGCTTATTGGTTAAATAGAATGAACCTCGTGACTGCCTAGAGAAGCATTCGTCTCAAATTCGACAGAGCTAGTCCTTTTATATGATGTTATTTAAAAAAAATGATCTTAAACGGTAACCGCAAGCGTTTATCTCAGTGGTTAGATCCAGTAATGTAGTAATCTGATAATCCTTATTTCGAATTTTTATTGAAGATTGTAAGTAGTTGAACAGTTAAACTTAATTATATTTATCAATTTTTACTTAATATTTTAATTAAAAACATCATGCACTTTTCAAAACACGGTTCAACAACCAGTAATCTTCTCTTAATTTCTTTAGCATTAAGCTGCTATTTTACGTTGGGATTCTGTGAGAGCGTGGCCCTTCCTCAGTCGAGTTTACTTATTCATGCTATACTTCTAATTTAGCTGCAGCTTGGCTCTACCATTAACCGTTACAGCCTATTAAAGTCCACTGCTGAACATATACCTTCGCCATAGATTGTTTCGTTGCCACGTTTGGAAAACGGTTGGCAACCATGGTTTTTTTTATTACTCGTTATTAGGAAGACGCTGACGCACATTTCCGGATTTATTCCTCTATGTCGCCTCTTATGAAACCCACGGGGTGATATGGGGTAATGGATATTTTACATCGGCACTACACGGTCAACAAACGTGTGGTGGCTCTACCAATCTATAGGAATATTCACTATACTAATTTTGATAGAGCATTATTCATATTGTCCCACATCCTGTCCCTATCTACGAGTATAAACACACATTTTATTTAAATTTATGAACAGTTTACACTGACTTTTGTGATATTGTCGCTTTCATTTAATATAATTCGAGGAAACGTACTGAGATAGTTTTCTTCTAACGTAAGAAATAGAAAATAACATGTTGTCATTAATGGTTTCAAATCTAATATATTTGGAGTTACTCAAGGGTCAATGTCGTGCTTCTTTCTTTTTGTTCTTTTTAATAATGATATATATGAATGAATGATACAAATTTTATACATAAGATGACTTCCACAAGATGCAAGAAGAAGCTGTATGTCAACCTAGTGTACAAACAATTAGTTATTTATTTGTCTAAATAAATGTAAAGACATAGGTAATTTTTCCTACAAAAATAATGAAAACAATTTGACCAAACTTTTTGTGTAACACACCTTTACAAAAGTTAGTGTCATATGAGACTTAAGTATTTTATGGACGCAAAGCTTTATTTTGATATTCTTTTTAATAGAAAAGGATTATAATTATACAGTTTGGTTATGGCAACTATTTCTTTTAAGGAAATCTCTCCCTACAATATAATTAATAAATCCTTATTTAAGTCCCAGAATGCCACGCCCGTTTTGAACTATGAATACTTCTATGCTAAATACATTAATAAAATAGAATAAGTTCAACAAAAGTTTTAAAGATATGTGACCTTCCATAGTTTGCACTATAAATCTTCAAGTTCATTTGTAAGTTAGTATAGTAATATTTACCGATGGCAATACTCTTCACAGATAAACTTTTACTGATCAAAATAACATAAATGCAGTTATGCTTAAACTAGTATACCTCGTATTATGTTATTTAAATGTATTAGTTTAAACGATGTAGTTAAGTAACTTCCTTTTAATTTTATTTTTTCTCTTAGAAGTTTTCTTGTTAGCTCTCTATATTTATAGTTTATATTCGGTAATTTGTATATTTAGCAGAAACTTACATGTAGATAACGTAGCTAGTTATACATAACTAATTTAATACTTTTTTATTTATGAAGTAAGATGTTAGTATAATTGTTATTGTCCTAAATAAAAATAAAAATGGAATAGAACGCAAATTTTCACGCAATTAATTATTTTATATAATTAAGAATAATTAACAAACAATAATGGCCTTTTTTTTTTTATAACGGATTTACAACTTCTTTTTCTAAATTTTATACCATTACCGTTACTTTTAAAGCGTATCAAAGTCCTCTGTCTAATATATGCCTCTCCAACAATGCGGTTGACAATGCGCTTGCCAAGCGCATTACAACCGGAAGTTTTTTTTGAATTATTATTGTTATCAAGAAAGTGCTGCTGCCCATCTCCAGCCTCAACGCAGACTAGTCAGTTTCGCAGGCCAGGATTATAGTACACAATCGTATGTACAAATACAGGTGCAGTCTAATTTCCTCCACTTTTATAGTCCGATGAGATGGCAATCCAAAACGATCGCATAAAGATCAGGCGCGGGACTAACGTGATTTCCTGGGCACTGCGGTGAAACGCCGCCAACTTTCTACTACTAAGAATTTTAGTGGCAGTACTGAAAATTTCTTGACAGTAAAAACCCAATAGCTGATATTTTTTGTCCTGACCGGGATTCAAACTCGAAAACCCCATTATCAGCTGTCAAAAGTTATTACTAAAGAAAAGTAACGGTAAGTTATAGTCTTAAATAGTTATTTAGACGTTGATTAAGGGTTTTTATAAGTAAGGGTAATGTACTATAAAGAAAATAGCGCACAAATGATTTATATGGGTCGGGTGCTTCGTGTTTTGGGATTGCGTAGGAAGGGCAATGCCATTATCCGACAATAGAACAGAAAGGACATAAATCAAGACATTGTGGGAATCTACTTAACGTGTTGGAGTAGGGTTATAAATACAGGCTTAACTTAAATGACAAGATTGACAACAATAGCTTTGATCTTATCTCGTAACTTTAGCTTTTATCATGTAAATTGTTTACCACAGTTTATAAATATGCAAATGTAAGTATGTAATTCTGTATTTAGACACCATGTTCGGTTAATTTAATGCATATTATTTAAATTATTAGTATACTATATTTAGTTTTTGCTTTAATGAATCAAATTCGAATTTTAAAACATAAAAGGATACTTTTCAATTATATATTTTTAGTTCTAATTATCATAGCCTTTTAATTCAATTTAATGTAGAAAAAAAGGTGTCGGTAAAAAATTATTATTTTTAGTGGAGGACATTTATAAACTCTAAAGAGGCTTAGCTCGGCTCGAAGTTTCTCTACGAGATAGAAAATGAAGAAACAACTGATAGGTAAGAATAATTCATGATCGGTGGCCTCCTACAGATCAGAAGAGCGAAGGGCGGCCTTTCATTGCATGACGATCTGCTAAGTATATTAGTATCATCTGCGCTGCTACGACATGAAGGATGTCGATGGATGCAAGTGACTTAGGACGATGTTTTGGGGCATTGTCTATGTTCATCAGCAGATGGTGATAATAATGATGATGATGAGGAAAAAATTAAAAACATTCTATTAATAAAATTTAGTCCTGTGCTATTAACTTTTCTTGAGCTTGAAGAAAAACAACGTAGTTTAGACGCGTCTGTAAACGTGATCCTTGATCAATCGTCTGAAGGTCAGTTTAAACAACCGTGTATGTATCTTTGTCTTAAAATTTTCAGTTTAGTTATAATTTGTAATCATTTTTAGATGTTTTCGCTTCAAACCAGCTTAAGCAAGATATCGTCGTGCTCTACACGTTGCCAAGGTATATATGGATAGAATTTGTTTTGCAAGTGAATAGGATGTCGGCTCTGTAACTTGTCATTAGACGTATTTACGAAAATCGATATCAAACAGTGAATTCTAGAAGTATAAAGAATATTAAATATATGCACAAGCTAGCAATGATTTCAGTTCTATGAGACAATTTTAACAGTGAAAGTGATATAGATTTAATTAAATACTATATATTTTAAAATTTTATTAGTATCAAAAGCTGTGAAATGGTCTCAAAATTGTGTTGTTACATGTAAAGTCCAATTGCGGAGCACGAAGAATTTCGTACATTGAACTGTCATTACCTGTCTCTGTCGCTCCCGCGTAATTACAATGAGTCTCGCTCGCACCCCTCAGATGTAATGGCCGCCGTCCTCAGGAATTGTAAACCTTTTACTGGAAACTATAAGGTTTGTTCTTGTTTGCATAATGTGGTTTTGGTTGGCCTTGAGGTCACCACAAAAAGTCCTTGGTTTGCTTGACCTTGACGTAATAAATAATGTTTAAATAACGAACGACATTCCATCTTGGGATGCGTTAGTGATCGCTCAGTTTTCGGACACAGTTATTTACCTATTCTTAGTTTGTTGTTGTTTGTTAGTTTTTGTTATCTTATTTTAATTGTTAAGTGGTTTTGTTAATTTGTTAAGTTTTATTCACTCTTTTAAAATGGAACCAGTGCCGTTACCTCGCGTCCATTCAAGGAGTTTGTTTCTTCGCGGAAGAAAAGAAAAATGTCACACTTTAGTTTATCTGAGAAGGTAATAATTATTATCGTGTTTAAATAAGTTAAAGAGTCATGGCCTGCTGATAAATATCCTTCAAAAAAAGATATGAAGGACAAAACAGCTGATATCTTGGGCATTTCGAAATCGGTCATATATCGTATCTTAAAAGAATATACCGACACAGATACCGTCAAGCCAGCTGCTTCACCGAAGAAATGACTCTTATTAATTGAAAAGATTAATGGGTTCGATAAATCGTGCATTAGACGAATAGTGCACAGCTTTTATTTAAAAGGAGAGTTACCTACAGCAAAAAAGGTACTTACATATCATAAATACAGACGAATCCTTACCAAACATGGGCTAAACATCGTTGAATAAATTACTGAAACATTTGTAGTTTAAGTATGTCAAACGAAGGAGAAATATCGGGTTAACCGATAGAGATGACATAGCATTGTGGCATATCAAATATTTGAAAAATATGAAAGCTTACCGACAGCAACAATGACCAATATATTACTTGGATGAAACTTGAGTGAATGCGGGTAAGACTTATTTTTATTATTTTCTAACTGACTTAAATCTATAATAAACAATTATGAATGTGAAAGTAACATTGTCTGTCATCTTTACACGACTAAACGGCTATTAACTGTTTAAACCTTTGATTAGTTTATTCATTTACTTTTCAGGGCACACTGTTGGCAAGGTGTGGGAAGACACTACAGTGCAGTCACAAAACAAGCATTTTTGGAGGGTTTGTCGACGGGTGCCAAGAATCCTACTTTCAAAGGCAACCGGCTAATTATTTTACATATAGGAGGTGAACAAGGATTCGTGCCAGAATCGGAATTGGTGTTTGCATGCAAAGGTACAGGCGATTATCACGAATCGATGAATGCAGCCAAGCTTGAACATTGGTTTCAAGCAATGCTACCGAGACTTGAGCCAAACGCAGTGGTTGTCATGGATAATATCAGCTACCACTCAAGACGCAGGAAAAAATCCCAGTTACTAGTTGAAAAAAAAATAGATATTCAAGAATGGCTTTCATCAAAGCAAATTTCTTTTGAGGCAAAGGAAACAACAGTCCAGCTCTTGAAAAAGGTGAAAGATGTCAAGATTCAGTACCAATCGTACGTGGTCGATGAGCTAGCAAAAGCAGTTGGTGTGGAGGTATTGAGAATACCTCCGTACCAGTGCGATTTGAATCCCATCGAACTAGTGTGGGCAGACGTCAAGGGGTATGTGGCCCGAAAAAATATAACATTTAAGATGGTAGATGTTAAAAAGCTGCTCCAGGAGGCTTTAGGGAACTTTTTAGCAGAAAAATGGTAAAATTGCATCAGTCACGTAAAAAAAGAGGAATCGAAATAAGCTAGACTAGATGATAATGTAGACAAAACTGTTGATTCTTTTGTGATAAATATGACAGGCGAGACGTTTTCGGAAAGCAGTTACTCCGATACAGAGGAATTGGATTCTGATTTTTGATTTTTTTGATTTTTTTTTTCTGTCGTATTAGTAGATACTTGTCTAGATTTTATTACTTGTAATATAAAATCTAAATAAATAATTTATATAATAATAATAACTATATTTCACAAGTTGGTAAATTTTCTTTCTCCTTCAAATATTTCATGTAAACCGCACTAAATACAAAAATGTTTGTGACCACTGTCAGTAGGTAAAGAGGTCATTGTACGAAATTCTTCGTGCTCCGCGACTGTACTTTAGTAAAGTCCGTGTAGCCCAAAGTTGTCGCCGCTGCTACCTGTATGCGCAGTTCCAGGTGTACTCAGGTAGGCCAGGCAAACAGTCATGTACTTGCTTATTGAGTGGACTGATACTTTTTAACAAAGTTTCATAATGTGTCAAACACTTCATGAAAAATGCGTCATGAGCTCTCAGGCCATAACTTCAAATTGTTGCTACACAACATACTGAAAATCGGGTTGATGAGTGTTTATCTGATACCCTAACGATGTTAATGGTGTTGCCGATTACCAGTATATATATTTATATTCATTATTTTTTGGATTGATATTCCAAAATAAAATAAATACTCAAAAATTCATAAGTATAATCATACACCGCATAACTTATAGTATTAATGATCACGGTATTTGTCATCATTATTATCTACGCGGTTTTAATGTAATCCAAGGGCCACCTCAGCCCTACTGTCACAGATATTTCAAGATTTTTGTAATATTTTACCTGCCGACTTCCAAAAAGGAGACGGTACTCAATTCGACTGTATGTTTTTTTATGTATGTGGTACTGTTATAGACGCTCAGACATATATATATAACCTGAATAGCAAAATTTATCTGAATATGTTTCGGAATATTCTAAAAAATTGATATCATAGTCTCGTTTAATAACTTTTTTACCGACTTCAAATAGGAGGAGGTACTCTATTCGATTGCATGTTCTTTTTTATGTGTTTTATCTCATAACTTTTTACTGGGTGAATCGATTCCAAAGATTCTTTTTTTATTTGAAATCTGGTACTTCTCGTTTGGTTACAATATGTAATTTCATCAAAGTCAGACCAATAGTTTTTGAGTTATTCTTAATAGTTTATATTGAAGTCGCCTGTAAAAAAAAAATAAATTTTAAATTATTATGGACGCGAAAATACTGATCATCGGTCAAATAAAATAAATAATACTATAAACGAGTAAATAAGAAAAAAATTATCGTATGAATTGACTATTCCTAAATTTATAGAGGATTATTTTTCAAAGAGTAGCCAAATTTTAATATCATAATTTGTAAATTTAAAAAACATTAACATTACTATATAACATATATAACATTATTTGTATATATATGGTTATCTGTTGCTGATGTGGTACTTCAGGGTATGGAACTTTTTATTTCATCTTCTGTGGTGCCCTTCGGAGGCAGATCCCAGCCATGTTTTGGTCGCTGCTGTAAAATAGCATCACGCTATAAGCAGGAGTGTTACAGGCCCAAGGCTCTCACACAGCTCTCGGTTCGCAAAGCAGTCTTCTCCCTGGACGTCAGCAAGTTGAGTGGGCCTGAGAGTCCCCATTGTGCTGAATGCGTATGCTACGGAGTTGACACCGGTTTAACGCGTCTTTTCCGGTACTCCAACTCCCAAGGCATAGTCCCGAATTCATGGAAGACAGTTTTGGTCCACCCGATCCCTAAAAAAGGCTACCGCTCAGACTCGTCCAAATACAGTCCTATAGCCATCACCTTCTTGCTCTCCAAAATAATGTAATCTATTATAAACTGCCAGTTCATGAGGTACCTTGAGGGTCACCAGCTGTTTAGTGATCGCCAGTACGGTTTTCGTCGGGGTCAATCAGCTGGTGATCTTCTGGTCTACCTGACTTATAGATGGGCGGAGGCAGTAGAGTCCAAGAGGGAGGCGTTGGCCGTTAGTTTGGACATAGCTATGGCCTTCGATCGGGTCTGGCACAAAGCGCTTCTTTCGAAGCTTTCTTCCTATGGGCTTCCCGAGAAATTGTATAAATGGATTACCAGTTTTCTTACTGATCGGAGCATCAAGGTCGTAGTAGACGGTGCATGCTCTGATTTCAAGCCTAACAACGCTGGAATTTCACAAGGCTGCGTGCTATCAGAAAAGCTGTTTCTCCTGCATATCAATGACATGTTGCAAACTGGTAACATTCATTGCTATGCAGACGACAGCACTGGTGATTACCGTGCCAATAATTCTCGGGAAAACGTCGCCGAGTACCCGGGACTAACTTGTGTCTGAAGTCGAGTCTTTGCTGAACAAAGTCTAGGATTGGGAGCGATTAAATCTAGTCCAGTTCAATCCACAGAAGACACAAGTTTGCTCGTTTACCGCTTAAAAGAACCCCTTTATCATATCTCCTCAATTTCAAGGAACTCACCTTGCTGCCTCAGCTAACATCGAAATCCTCGGCGTCGACATATCGAACAGTGTGCAGTTTCTGTGTGTGTGTTACAGGTTTTGAAAATACGAGTAAATAAGGCTTTTATTTTAAATTATCCCAAATTGAATTTGATTTATGGGCAACAACGTTTTTGCCTACCGATCGACTCTTACGAATGTGCGCGTGTGCAGTTTGATCAGTTAAAAGAGTGCATTACCAAATCTTTTGAATTTTGAAGATGAAAAGAACACAATTATTGATTTTTTAAAATTAATTATTCTTCACCATTTGAAATAACTTATTCCGAACCTTCTCTGCAAATTTGGACGGGTTATTTCAAAATAACCCTGTAAAGACTGAAAAAATTAAATAAATTCGGTTTATTATAGTCAGAAAATGCCTATCATAACAGTAAATTACACAAATACAAACAAATTGGGTTCATTGATTGAAGTTTTTCTTTTATAGGATAAGGGCAAACGAGCACACAGTCCACCTGATGGTAAGTGGTTTGCTGCAGCCCATAGACATCTACATCTATCCTCTATTACAAATCAAAATGCAGATGCGTTGTCACCCGTGAGAACTAAGATGGATGCCTCATTCTAGTAAAAAGGGCCTCCGGCCACCTGCACTCACGCTGGTATTCTGTGAGGTCGTGGTACCACCACGGTTCGAGCCGGCCCATACGTGCGACAGCAAAAGCTGCCGCGTGGCTCTACCACTGTTTAAGTTAGTCAGAAATAACTATATTTGCTATTTACATGTTATTAATTAACATGGTGAAATTAATTTCTAAAGATACGTATAAAATTCCTTGTATTTTATCACAAAGTGCTGAAACAATAAGCAGTTCTACCTAATGCCCTTATCAAACAAAAAGTTACGTGAAAGCCGAAGTGGTGGAGCGTTAATTGCTTCCTCTCACGCAATAAACCGCATTAGTTTGCAGTAAAAGGTTAAGAGCGAAAATTGTGTACTTTTTTCAAATATAATTTATTTGTCGTTACTTACGTCCGAATACTTTTTCAAATTTACCCTTGAAATTTATTGGTGGTTCAAAATCAAACCCACGGCCTTTAGTACTGAATTAAACGCAAATTCACTGTTCTACTGCATCGTCCTTGACACCCACTCAATCTATAAAAGCCCTCCTTGACATCTACTCCTTATAAAATTTAAAATTAAAATGGGTGCGATTGAGTCAGCTATAACTATAGACGATTTGATATGTTTCAAAACAACGCATGAGATTTTAATAGACTTTTAGTCAGTTTATCAAATCTATGTCTTTTACTAGGTGTCAAGACTGTTTTTCGTCTAGAAGTCTGCTGGATATGTTTTACCTATTTCTGCCACTAAACAGCAATGCGTTCAATGAAGTGTTCCCGTCTGATTGTATTGAGTTTATAGCCTGTGTAGCTGTGGAACATTCTTTCTTAATGTGTCATTCTCATCTGTCATCTGAGTGTGGAGCAATATATCTAAATCCCGCGGTGATGACAGATTCTTTTATTTGAAATTGTTTGCAGATGTCCATGGGCAACAGTAATCACTTACAATGTGATGAACTGAAATGTTGTTTAACACCACAATTTTATAAAGTAAACAAGAAATCATTATGTAACTAAGTTTCGAATGAGATTAGTTAAGCTTATCATTATTTCTTCTTGAAATATGCGAAACGAAAAAGTTCACTAACGTACATATGCACAAACGAGCGATCGTTAGCAAAAATACTTAAACATCCTTTTCATAAACAATAAAATTTGTCGCATTTCCAAACGGGCTTAAAATGATACTGATAAAACATTTCAAACAAAATCATAGACATAAAATGATTACCAAAGTCAAAAATTGTTATTCTATACCTTTCCAAGTAAATCCAAAAACAACTTTATACATTATATTAATGAACAGCAAGCACCATTTTAAAACTTTTCACGTCATACCGTAATAAATCCTAAAGTTATAATTGCTCTACCAAAGCAAAAGTTTTAGATAATTCGGTATGTTATATATTACTGTGAATATGAACACAATACTGAAGGTAATATATTCAATTTTAATCGCTTTGACTTCAGTATATTTTGTGCGGGTTCGTATATTATATTGTAGTAATATTATAAATTTATTAAGTTAGCGAATTTTACAATAAACTTAGACAAAACAACTAAGAACTAACAAATTTTAAATTGAATAAAAAAGCTGCATGCAAAAGTCTATCGATGAACGTGGGCATGCCCCAGTTCTGCAATCATTCATCATCATTATTACAGTCCATCACAAGTCAACTGCTGAACATAGGCCTCCCCCAAGAAATGCCACAAAGCACGGTCCTGAGCCACCTGCATCCATTAACTTCCTGCATGTCTTACCAGGTCGTCACGCCATCTAGGTGGGGGCTGCCCTACAATTCGTCCCCCGGTACTTGGCTGCCACTCGAGAACCTTTTTTCCCCATCGGTTGTCAGTTCTTCGATCTATAAGGCCAGCCAATTGCCACTTCAGCTTACTAATCCGCTGGGCTATGTCGGTCAATATGGTTCTACTGCGGGATATCCTCGTTTTTAAGTCTATCACGCAGAGAAACCCCTAAAGTCGCCCTCTCAATCGCTGAGCGACCTTGAGCTTCCTCATACGGCCAGCAGTAAAGGATCTTATCTCAGATCCATAGGTAATCACTGGCAACACGCAGTAGTTGAACAATCTCGTGTTGAGGTTTTGAGGTATACCGTTATATGATTTCTGCAATATTAATTGATTATTAAAAAGTCCCGCTGAATTTCTTACCGTTACTTCCCAGGACAGACTTTCTCTTTCAAATAAATAACAAAAACAAAAATTACTTTCAATAAGTGTGATTTGTATTGATTTCTATCGAATCAAAAATATTCTATTCTATTCTGTTGCATCCTGTTGCAAGGTAGATTTGCCTTGCTTGCTGGACCATCGGATCTCACTGGTATGATTATTTTAAGTCTGGTTAGTAATAATTTTTTTAACCCAGAGCGATTTTTAGTCACGGCAACCAGTCTCAACGGAGACTAGCTATCTACGCAGGACAGTATTATTGTGCACACAAGCACTGCACACTCTATTCTACTCTAATCTAATAATGCGATACGCGATTCGACACAACCGGAAGCAAATCAGGCGCTTTCCGAGACACTGTAGTGATACACTGCCAACTTCCTAATTCCTGGCTGTTACTAAGAACTTGTTGACAGAAAAAAATCCAATATCTGATGTCGACCCGACTGGGTATTTAAAGACAAGATCAGTAGTCGCGCTTATGACCAGTCTAAGCAATATAGTTATGCCGCCTATTATCAGAAGGCATTAGATCTTTCTGTTATTTCTGGTAGCAGCGCATTTCAGTACCTACGGGCTGAAACGCTGTCTCCTTTGAATATAAACTTAACTTACTATATTTTTAAAATGATGGTGATCGCCAATTTCCGCTATTTGTTTACACGTCGTTGTAGACGGTGCATGCTCCGACTACAAGCCTATTAACCCTGGTGTTCCTCAAGGCTGTGTGCTATCACCAACGCTGTTTCTTCTGCATATCAATGATATGTTGCTAACTGGTAACATTCATTGCTATGCCAATGACAGCACTGGTGATGCTCTATACATCGGCGGTGCCAAAATTTCTCGGGGAAAACGTCGCCGAGTACAGGAACAAACTTGTGTCTGAAGTAGAGTCTTTGCTGAACAAAGTCTCGGATTGGGGCGACTAAATCTCGTCCAGTTTAATCCTCAGAAGACACAAGTTTGAGCGTTTACCGCTAAAACAAACCCCTTTGTCGTATCTCCTCAGTTTCAAGGCACTCCCCTTCTTGCCTCAGCCAGTATCGGAATCCTCGGAGTCGACATATCGGAGTGACGTGCAGTTTCATGATCACTTGGAAGAGAAGGCCAAATTGGCCTCTAAAATGCTTGGCGTGCTCAGCAGAGCGAGGCAGTATTTCATGCTGGCACATCGCTTGCAACTTTACAAAGCGCAAATTCGTCCTCACATGGGATACTTTTCTCATCTCTGGGCAGGGGCTCCCCAGTGCCAGCTCCTTCCACTTGACCGCATCCAGCGCAGATCGGCTCGAATCGTCGACGACCGAGTCCTTTCCGATCGGCTCGATTCACTTGCACTGCGAAGAGATGTTGCATCCCTTTGCATTTTCTTTCGCATCTACCACGGGGAGTGCTTTGAGGAATTGTTTGGATTTATCCCAGCCGCCAAATTTCACGAACGCACACCGTGGCAGAACTCCCGATGCCATCCACACCATCTGGATGATTGGCGGTCCATCACTGTGCGATTTAGAAGATGTTTTCTTCCTCGCACGACTTCCTTGTAGAATCGATTACCATCAGCAATTTTTCTGGACCGATACGACTTAGGGACCTTCAAAAAAAGAGCGTAATCCTTTTTAAAAGGCCGGCAACGCATCTGCGATTCCTTCCCTGGTGTTGCAGCTGTTCATGGGCGGCGGTAGTCAATTACCATCATGTGAACCGCATGCTCGTTTACCCCCTCTCCTATAAAAAAAAACACTTTAATATTTATAACACCTAAATAAAAAGGATTGGTTCTGCTCGTGAATTAAAAAAATGACTATAGGCATAGAATAATATTTTTCGTTACATACATAAAGCAACCATGTAACTCACCTAACGATAGTGTCATTTATAGCCGAGCTCATTATATCTAACATTTAATCGGGCTCGTACATCATAATATGAAAGGACTATTACGATGTACGAGCTGCTGTGCTGTACAATCTTAGAAGTTGATAAAAATGGTAAGACTTGAACTAATTATTTAATTTATTCTGATATTATTGATAGTGAGTACAATGCGTGATGGCGAATGATTGCGTACTGAATTGATGAGAATGAAAAATGAAACAATAAGGTAAAAATGCTGATGTGCAGAAATGTGCGGTTTGTAAAGACCGTACAATGACATGAACAGAAGGAATGTTGAAGTGGTGTAACAATCAAATTTATAAACCCCAACGTTTCGAACACTTGGAGCAAATATAAGTGAACGGCAAATGACTCATATGCTATAATATAATATACATTATAAAATACCAAAAATCAAATCCCACAATCTAAATAAGGTAGCAGTATTATAACTGCAATGTTACACACACCCTTTAAATTTAGAAAAAACCCATTGGATGCGTGAGAACCGGTAACGTTAGAATAATCAGAAGAGTTAAAATTAACATTACACGGAAAATAATAGGCTCTTCGAAATAAACGGGAATTTAAGTGTCCAAAGTTATTTGAAGTTCCTACAAAAGAATCCTTTAAATTTCTTAGAACAGGTGCCAGGGGATCCATTAATCAAACTGGTTCCAAAATTATGGCTATCGTGCGCATTATGCGGTGCATGTGTTGGAATATATAAATCGAAGATACCCAAATAAATGGATCGTTAGTCTAGGGTCAATTCTGTGGTCTCCATGATCTCCAGATCTAAATCCACTGACTGTTTTATTGGGGCTGTTTAAAAGCAGGATATACATAAAATTAATAAGATTATATGAAGATACTATGAGAGAATTAGAGAGAGAAATTAGAGAAGATTATATACACACAGCCGTATTCGAACGTCTGCATCAAAGTCGCTGCACTGCCGCAGCGAGGTGGACATTGCCACCCCTTGGAGTAAGTAATATTTAAGTTAAAACAAATGACTGGTACCTAAAAAAAACAATCATTTTATTTACTTTTTCATCTTACATAAAATTGATATTTTTTCTTTAGTGTTAATTATGAAATTGTTAATAATACAAAACAGCGTACAGAGCAACCTTACGCACTTTTCCAAGTGATAGCAGCCGTAAAATTTTGCGTTACTCGCTGTCTCACCTTAATGTAATTAAAACTGACATCTGCCATCCTACAATGTAAGAAGCAATAAAATACTAGCACGTTGTTTAATTTCCTGCTTTCTGTCTCGGGTGTAGAATATCCAGAGATTTAGGCGATTAAATTAAATTTGCTAAACTTATCATTTATCATTTACCTTAACACAACTTCTTTTTAATCTTTACAGGTTATATAGGTATATATAAAAGTCCACACTATGCTTCGAACATCCGCAGTAGGACCAGAGAAGCCGATATAGCGCATTGGATCAGTAAGCTGCAGCGGCAATGTGTCCATAGCTAGAAAAACTGACACGGATGGGAAAGAATTGAGTGGCAACTTCATATAGGTAAGTCCCTACATGTAATAGATGAATAAAATTGATGGATGCAGATGGCCTATGTTCAGCAATGGCTTATCAAATGGGATAAATGGGCCTTATCAAAGATTGTTGGATATTAGTCATACTTTCCACGGTTGGCCAGCGGGTTGGCAACCGCAGTTTTTTACTATTTTTAGTTGTTTTTTTTTTTTTTTTTTATAGAATAGGGGGCAAACGAGCATGCGGCTCACCTGATGGTAAGTGACTACCGCCGCCCATGAACAACCGCAACACCAGGGGAATTGCAGATGCGTTGCCGACCTTTTAGAAAGGTGTAAGCTCTTTTCTTGAAGGTTCCTAAGTCGTATCGGTCCGGAAAATTCGCTGGTGGTAATTGATTCCACAAGGAAGTCGTGCGAGGGAGAAAACTTCTTCTAAATCGCACAGTCGTGGACCGCCAATCATCCAGATGGTATGGATGGTAACGCGAGTTTTGTCGCGATGTGCGATGGTGAAATTGAGCGGCTGGAATTAGTCCGAACAATTCCTCAGAGCACTCCCCGTGATAAATGCGATAAAATACGCAAAGAGATGCAACATCTCTACGCAGTGCCAGTGTATCGAGCCGATCAGAAATACTCGGTCGTCGACGATTCGAACCGCTCTGCGCTGGATGCGGTCAAGTGGAAGGAGCTGGCACTGGGGTGCCCCGGCCCAGAGATGAGAACAGTATTCCATGTGGGGCCGAACTTGCGCTTTGTAAAGTTGCAAGCGATGTGCCGGCATGAAATACTGTCCCGCTCTGCTGAGCACGCCAAGCTTTTAGAGGCCAATTTGGCCTTCCCTTCCAAGTGACCACGAAACTGCACACTATTCGATATGTCGACGCCAAGGATTCCGATACTGGCTGAGGCAGTAAGGGGAGTGCCTTGAAACTGAGGAGATACGACAAAGGGGTTCTTTTTAGCGGTAAACGCGCAAACTTGTGTCTTCTGGGGATTGAACTGGACTAGATTTAGTCGCCCCCAATCCGAGACTTTGTTAAGCAAAGACTCGACTTCAGACACAAGTTTGTCCCGGTACTCGGCGACGTTTTCCCGAGAAATATTGGCACGGCCGGTATATAAGGCATCACCAGTGCTGTCGTCCGCATAGCAATGAATGCTGCCAGTTAGCAACATATCATTGATATGCAGGAGAAACAGCGTTGGTGATAGCACGCAGCCTTGTGGAACACCAGCGTTGATAGGCTTGAAATCAGAGCATTCACCGTCTACTACGACCTTGATGCTCCGATCAGCAAGGAAACTGGTGATCCATTTGCACAATTTCTCGGGAAGCCATAGGAAGGAAGCTTCGAAAGAAGCGCTTTGTGCCAGACCCGATCAAAGGCCTTCGCTACGTCCAAACTAACGGCTAATGCCTCCCCCTTGGACTCTACTGCCTCCGCCCATCTATGAGTTAAGTAGACTAGAAGATCACCAGCTGATCGACCCCGACGAAAACCGTACTGGCGGTCACTAATCAGCTGGTGATCCTCAAGTACCTCATGAGCTGGCAGTTTATAATGGCTTCCATTATTTTGGAGAACAAGGAGGTGATGGCGATAGGCCTGTAGTTGGACGGGTCTGAGCGGTCGCCTTTTTTAGGGATCGGGTGCACCAAAGCTGTCTTCCATGAGTTCGGGACTACGCCTTGGAGTAGGAGTACCGGAAAAGACGCGTTAAAACCGGTGCCAACTCCGGAGCACACGTCTTCAGCACAATGGGAGGGACTCCATCGGGCCCACTCGACTTGTTGACGTCCAAGGGAGAAGAGTGCTTTGCGGACCGAGCGCTGTGTAAATCGCACATCCGGCATGGAGAACTCACATCGCGGGATGGTCGGCGGTGTGTTCCCCCCGTCATCTAGAGTTGAGTTGGACGCAAAAAGAGAGCTCAACAGATCGGCTTTCTCCTTTGCGGCATGGGCCAGTGAGTCGTCCTCTCTGTGCAGAGATGGAAGAGATGGCTGACAGAAGTTCCCTTGGACAGCCTTGGCGAGAGACCAGAATGCACGGGTTCCCGAAGGAAGGCGAACTAGCTTCTCGCCAATTCTGCCGATGTGCTCAGACCTTGCCTTGGCAATGACGCTTTTGAAGGACCTGGAGGCGGAATTATACTTCTTTTTTAATGCGCTGGTGTTTACATCCCGAGACGTTGATGCGTCAGCCCAGGCCTGGTAGCACTCCTGCTTATAGCGTGATGCTATTTTACAGGAGCGACCAAACCATGGCTGGGATCTGCCTCCGATGGGCACCACAGAAGATGGAATAAAAAGTTCCATACCCTGAAGTACCACATCAGCAACAGAATCGGCAACAACGCTGGGATCTTCCGGCGAGAAGCAAACCCGCCCCCAAGGGTAGGATGCAAAAAAAGACCGCATCCCGTCCAATCAGCTGACCTATAGTGCCAAACACGGCGGCAAGCTGTAGATCGCAACTGCGATTGGAGCGTGAGTGGCACCGTACTCCGGATCAGACAATGGTCCGAAGAGCCCAGAGGGGCATCGACGGAGACCTGATATCCGTCCGGATGAGAGGTCAGCAGAAGGTCCAACAGGGAAGGTACATGGTCTTCCACATCTGGGATCCGCGTAGGCGAAGTAACCAGTTGTGTTAGACCATATGCCAAAGCAAAGTCATAGACAGATCTACCCGCATGATCGGTTAAACGAACCAAGCCATTCAGCGTGGTGGGCGTTGAAATCACCGAGTATCACGATCTCTGCGGATGGGACCTGTTGTAGCACGGAGTCTGCAGCCATTTGGACGTGGTCTATGAGTCGGTCTGTGTCGGCATTACCGCTATGGGACCTATAAAGGCACCCGTAGACGCGGGATGGTCGTCGCTGTCTACGCGCAGCCATAGGATGGACAGGTCCGTACCTTCAAGGCTGCCGAGGCGTCGAAAACAGATGTCCTCTCTGACATACACGCAAACTCCAGCCCGGGGCACAAACGAGTGTTCTAATTTGTACCCCGGGTAGGAGAGATACGAAGTATCAGCCGGAGAGGACACCTGTGTCTCGGTAAGAAAGAGCAAGGCCGGCTTAGCTATCTCCAGATGGTAGTGGACGGCGTTAAGGTTTGAATGAAGTCCCCTGATATTGCAGAAATCCACGGTAAGCGTGGCAGGGGTTGCCTTTGTCTTCTTGCTCCGCTTGCCCCGAGCAGGTTTCGTCTTGAGCGGAATTTCGCCCCCCCCAGAATACGCGGGGCAGCCTGAGCACCCACGCCCAGGAGTGGAGTAGTTTGGTCGTGGATGCTCAGCGAGGGATTCTCCAGGGGTGCTGGTACCCTCCTGGGGTAGTCTTTTATTTAATTCCACTACCATGTTGATGGGGGGGGGGGGGAATTGGGCCTCCGGCCACCTGCACTCACCAAGCGCAACGCAGAGGTAAACCTCTACTTCACGCTGGTATTCTGTGAGGTCGTGGTACCACCCCGGTTCGAGCTGGCCCATCCGAGCGACAGCAAAAGCCACCGCTTAGCTCTACCACTGTTAAAAATATCTAAATTATCTGGAGGATGCTGAGAACCCTATTTTATTTCCCTCTCCGTCTCATACGACACCTACGGGTTGAAAAGGGTTAGTGGATATTCTTAAACTGCCACTGCAAAGATGCAAATGCAAAAAATACAAATTTATTTAAATATTTATTATAGAATAGAATAGAATTAATAGAATTAAATATAATGAAATAAAAATAAAAATAATTAAATAGACTTCAATATTAATTAATTAATTAAATTACTAAGAATCGTCGACAGAGTACGGATTGATTTATTAGTAACATATTTTTTTGGTTTTTATAATATTTTTTCAAGGTTCCGTACTTACACAATAAGGAACCCTTTAGTTTCGCCATGTCCGTCCGTCCGCCCGTTCATTCGTCCGCAGTTTTACTCAGAGACCCTACGTGCTTCAAATTTGTAATTTGACATAATTATAAATATTAATCACACCTATAAAACTTTAAAATATATATATAATATATAATATACATTGGGGGTATGGAACAATATTTTATCAATTCAAGGGGCCGATTGCGAAATATGTAGCTTTAAAGTGGTATTTTTATTAGATTCATTTATCCCCCCCCCCCCCCCTTTACCAAATAAACCGCTGTTTCTGGAAATATGAAAAGTACACACAATAGTAGTATAAATAATGACGTTAA
>JAVANC010000019.1:28280599-28435891 GCA_033319125.1 Parnassius glacialis
TGCACATGGCATGTATACCGCTTACTGGTCTGGAATAGACGAGATCGAGCGGGCATGCCAGGGAGTCGGTGTCATCCTTTCAGAAAGAATGGGTCAATGTGTGAAAGAGTATGAATGTGTAAGCCCAAGGCTGCTGTGGATACGAATGAAAGTGGGCTTAAAGAAGTTGTTTGTGATAGGGGTGTACGCCCCAGATATGTCTAAGCCCACTTATATCCGAGAGCAGTTTTGGGACATGGTAAGGTTGGTGCTAATGAAATGCAAGGAAAATGAAAATATTATTATGTTAGGAGATTTTAATGGAAGGGTTGGGGTGAGGAGGTCTGGTTATGAAAGAATATTAGGAACGTTTGGTGATGAAAGTATAAATGAGAACGGTGAAGACCTCCTCACCGTAAGTGTGGAAAAGAATCTTTTTGTGACGAACACTTTCTTTCGTCATAAGAGGATTCACATGTATACATGGGAAAGAGGGGATGATAGAAGCATGATAGATTTCATAATTGTGGATGAAAGAATGAGGAGCGCAGTGTTAGATACAAGGGTTTACCGGGGGTCCAACGTAGCAACGGATCATTACTTGGTCGTATGCCGAATTAATGGTCTATTCAGGCGTAGGCGGCATCGGACATCTATGTCTATCACTGCGTTAGAGCGTATAAGAATAGAGAGGCTACAAGATAAAGGTGTGAAAGAGAAGTATAAATGTAGACTGAGGGAAAATATAAGTGATGTGAATGAATTATGTATGAGTGATTTAGACTTGAAGACTGTATGGAATAATGTTAAGAAAGTTTTGGTGGATGCAGCCACCGAGGTATGTGGTGTAAGTAAGAGAAAGAATGAAAGGAAAAGTAATACGTTGTGGTGGGATGATGAGGTACGGATGGAAGTTGAAGCAAAGAAGAGAGCATGGCTAGATTTACTAGCAACCAAAGCTGGTAATTCTAGCGGTATGTATGATGAGATTGAAAGAAAAAAAGGCAAATTTTAAACGTATAAATAAAAGAGTAAAAGAAGTTGTTGAAAGGAAAAAGCAAGAAAGGATGGATAAGAATGATAGAAGGATATCTGATAATTTCCAGGCAAATATTAAAATATTCTGGAAACTCGTAAGAACTGCCAGGGGAAATTCAAAACAGCCTAGAATGAATGCTATACGAGACGAGAATGGCTGCATGCTGAATGATGAAGTTTCGAATCTAAAGAGATGGAAGGAATATTTTGAAAGCGTGTTTAAGAGTGAAGAGTCGTCTGAAGTAAGTGTAATAGAAATTCCGGAAGAAGTGAAGAGAGGTAGGGAGATAAGTGTAGATGAAATAATGAAAGCAATGAAAAGCATGAAAGCAGGTAAGGCAGCCGGGTATGATAGAATATCACTCGAGATGCTAAGGGCTGGAGAGGGTGTGGTTACAGGCCTGCTGTGCACCTTGTTTAATTTATGTTGGGAACTGAAGCGAGTACCGGAAGACTGGTGTAAAGCCGTTATAGTCCCAATATATAAGGGAAGGGGCTCACAGCAGGACTGTAAAAACTACCGTGGTATCAGCTTGCTTAGCATTGTGGGTAAACTGTATGCTAAGGTGTTAATTGAAAGAGTTGTGGAAGAAACTGATGGAAAAATTTGGGATGTGCAAGATGGATTTAGAAAGGGGATGGGGTGTACGGACCAAATCTTTTCCATGCGCATGATTGCGGAGAAGTTTTTGGCCAAAAACCAGAAAGTTTTTTATGCGTTCATGGATTTAAAAAAGGCTTATGACAGAGTGGACAGGAATGTGTTATGGCAAACACTGAACTCATTTGGGTTGAGCGCTGGTTTGATACAGGCATTGAGGTCCCTTTATAGGGACTCTAGTGCTTGTATCAGGGTCAACGGGGTCTACTCGGACTGGTTTGGCATACATAAAGGTGTCAGACAGGGATGTGTAGCTTCCCCGTGGCTGTTTAACATATATATGGACAGTTGTTTGCAAACTTTGAAAGTTGAAGAATGTGGGTTGAGAATGGGTGAGTTAACCGTCAAATGCCTTTTGTACGCCGATGATCAAGTCATATTTGCATCGTCGGCGGTCGAATGGCAAATGATGGTTACTCTAATGAACTTGTCATTGAAAGAAAGGGGTATGAAAGTGAACGCAAGTAAGACGAAAGTGATGGTTTTTGAAAGAGAAGAGAGTAAAACGTTATGCGAAATAAGAATAGAAGGGGAGTTGATTGAGCAAGTGGATGAGTTTGTATGTTTGGGATGTTTATTTAGCAGGGATGGTAGATATGATAAGGATATAGAACGACGATTGAATGCAGGAAATAGAGTGAATGGGGCTCTACACGCTATTATGAAGAGTCAGAATGTGTCAAATAAGGCACGTATGGCAATTCATAGTGCTGTGTTAGTCCCTACTCTAATGTATGGTAGGGAAAGTTGGGTCTGGCAGAAGAAGCATGAGAGTAGAATAAATGCTGCAGAAATGCGGTCCTTAAGGAGTATGCTAGGGCTGAATCTAGATGACAGGGTGAGAAATAGTGTGATAAGAGAAAAGTGTGGTTAGCAAGATGACGTTGTGACCAGGATTAAAAAAGGAATGCTTCGGTGGTTTGGTCATGTAGAAAGAATGAAAGAGAAAAGAGTGACAAAGCAAATATATGTTGCAGAAGTGAACGGCAGGGTCGGGATGGGACGCCCTAGACGAAAGTTTATCGACCAAATCGGCGATACATTAAAAATGGGCCAGATTAGGAGTACCCTTAACCGACGAGCGTGTATGCGTAGGTATATGGATGTGGAGGAAGCGAGACAGGTGTGTCAGGATCGTGCCAAATGGAAGTCCGTAGTCTCTGCCTACCCCTCTGGGTGACAGGCGTGAGTGTTTATGTATGTATGTATGTATTTATAAGTCAGTAGTTTTCTTATATTTAGGTTAGTTATAGCATCGCATTGGTTAATATAACTGTAATGATGTTAAAATTATGTTATAAATAAATAAATAAACATTTTAGGAAAGCACTGAACTTAAAAGTCTTTACACGATAAATTATTAAACAAATTCACAAGTTTTGCGCGTTTACCGCTAAAAAGAACACTTTTGTCGTATCTTCTCAATTTCAGAGCACTTTCCTTGTTGCCGCAGCCAGTAGCGGGAACTTCGGCATCGACATATAGAATGACCTGCATGCTACTGCAGGTCACTTGGAAAAAAAACAGAGAAAAGTAAATTGACTTCTTAAAAGCTTGGAAAGTAGAGCGGGAGAGTATTTCATGCCTGCACACCGTTTGCAAATTTACAAGCACAGTTTTGGCCTCACATAAAATACTATTCTCATTTCTGGACCACGGCTCCCCATAGCGCCTTTCCACTTGACCTCATAGAGAGAGCAGATTGGCTCAAATCGTCGATGACCGAGTTCTCTTTGATAGCTCGATTCACTGGCGCTGCGTAGAGATGTTACACCCCTTTGCATTTTCTAACGTATTTACCATGGGAAGTGCTCTAAGAAATTGTTGGGATTAATTCCAGCCACCAAATTTCACCAACACACATCGCGACAAAACTTAAGTTACCATCCACATCATTTCGTTGCTTGGTGGTCTACTACCGTGCGATTTATTATGAGTTATTCATTTACCATCGGCGATTTTTATAGACCGATACATCGTTGGGACCTTCAAGAAAAAGCTTATTCCTTTTTAAAATGTCGGCAACGCATCTGCAATTCTCCTGGTAGAATTATATTCAAATTTTAAAAAGAAGGCTATCTTGTTGACTGGTTGTACTGGCTGACATAGACGTTTCACGTTAAAACCAACGGCCGTGTGCCCCGACACAGGCCCACCTGATTTCTTTATTGCTAAGGATACAGTATCGTTTATTGTTTTACCTCCTATTGTGGATGATTATATCTGCATCCTGTATATGTTTTATCGATAGCAACAATCGATACATTTTGTCAATCACTAACTCATTTGGTGACGTTACTGGATAACAGAGGGCGCTTATGACAATAATGATAAATATTCAAGAACAATCTTCCAGATATATTAAATTAAAAAATTATGGGGTAATTAAATATGATACTTGCGATAATAAACCGAAATCACATTCTGATTTTGCTACATGTTGGAACTTACAACACCTTAATGTACATTCGGGCATATTTTTTTAAAAATATTTATAAAATTTAGAAAACGAATGCGTTTTGAGCTTTTGACAGTGTCACTAAGACTAAACGACACAAATCTGAAATATATCCGATAGGACATATGTAAATAAGAGGTGACCATTTTGTTGCTGATGTCCGATCTACTACTACTGCTTAAATGTCTTTGATGTTAATGCTAGATAATTCTTCTTTGTACCGCTTTGATGATGCGGTGAAATCAGAATAGTATCGAATGTGGTAGCCTTCTGTTACTTATTTCAATTTATAATTTCTTGGATGGTAAGTATACTTTTGTAAAGTTTCATCGGGAAACAAAATAATTTTGAGCACTGTTGCTTTTACAAAAAACACAATTTCCATTTTTTTAATAATAATAATTGGTATATTAATTTACTACGCAGAGCAATAATTTATAGTACAAATAACTTATGGTTTACACATTAAAAAGTAATTGCATGCCTTAAGCGCGAAGCGCGCAGGTATGTTTTGTTAGGGTCTAAAAATTAAAATTTCAACGTTTTGACGCATGAAATCGTATTAAGCAATCATATAATACATATAAATGATATAAAAATCACATGTCAGAAAGATAAATGATTTTTGAACTTAGTCATATTTTTTTTATCGATTAATTGCTATTTCTACATAAAAAAGGGGTTTTAGTGGCTTATGTTGTGGATTTATCAAGTACGCATGATGGCGTAAACGCGATAAGTTTTGGAAATATCAATGGTTAAACTCAATCTATTTTTAAAACTTTTCATCTATCATGTAGGAAGCTATGGAATGTTAATGGGAGATGAATTATGTTTTGTTTAGTTATAATTAAATTTATGCGGCTAAGAAATGGCGAAATTTTTAGTGGTTTGTGAGCCTTGTATTCACTTATTCCACTAAATACACTGTTTCACTCCGTCATTCGTCATTCCGGCTACCCTATATAGTATATTATCTATGATTCCGGCCTCGGCCGCCGTTGTGAGTGGATATTCTATCGCTAGGTTGCAGCGAAAAAGATCGCCGTAGAAATACAAAATATTCCAAAAACCAAATTAGATACATACTTGACCAAGGTAAGATATTATTATTATCTTTACAATCACAGATTTTTATTTCAATATTTTATTTGCTAAAAGCACGCAGGATAGATATATAAATAAACTTATACGTCTTGGACTTTATAGACCTGAAGGTGTGTCGCTATCTGCTACTGGAACTCCTCGAAGAGGAGAACTAAATGTGCCGAGTTTGGGCTCGTTTTGTTAGTTATGATGAGACCTTACCTCTGGAGTTGATAGAGTGACTTGAAAGTGTACTGTAATGACTGCTACAGGAACTCCTCGACGAGGAATACTAGATGTGCCGAGTTTAGCCTCGCTTTTTTAGTTATGATGAGACCTTACCTCCGGATTTGATAGATTGACTTGAAATTGTACTTCGGTGACTGCTACTGGAACTTTTTTACGAACAGAACTACAATTTACCATTTTTTTAACTTTTTCATGATCATATGAGCATTATGAGTCGTGCATTTTTGGATTTTCCAAGCTTTTTTTAAATTGAAATTTGACATAAAATGACCGGAAAATTTGAAATATAGTAATAATTATAAGGTTTTTATTGAAAACTTGTGTGTAATTAAACTACTTTAAACATTTACGTATTATTATGTGATTTTTAATACGCTTAAGGCATGCACAATTGGATTTACCAATATATTTATTCTATCACTTATATGTTATAGAAAATATATTTTTTTCAAGGCAACATGGCTATAAATTATTATAAAAAACTATATTAAAAAAAGTTGAACTAATAACTTAATTATCACATGCTACTTATTTTATTTATTATTTATTATTATATATTTTATTAATTAACAATAACAGGAACACGATTTCACGGTAACGCAGCAAATAATATTTCTCCAAAAATATACTAAACATACTTTACGAGAGACGAGACGGTTACCTTCTTCGGTCTCGTTCTATTTTAAAGAAGATTTTCAGGGTGTCTGGCAGTTTCTTCCACCACCGAAGTAATCTCGATTTTTGGAATTATTATTAAAAAAATGTACTTGATACGATATAAAATGTTCAGCGTAGTTCTAAAATTTTTATTTTTTTAAATATCCATGGGGTGGTCTGGTTCCGTGCCACCTGACTCAAATGATCTGCAATCGATTATATTACGTTTAATTTTGATAATATAATACAATATGTGTTATTTCATGCTGGGTGAATTATATTTTAAACACAAATATTTTACCTTGCTTTCACCTTGCGCGGTACCTGTCCCACATATACATGCCAGGCAGAGTAGCCATTCCCTAAACATCTTTAGTAAACGACACTTTTAGCTATATATAACTTTAACAGTTGTAGAGCAACGCGGCTGCTTTTGCTGTCGCACGGATGGGCCGGCTCGAACCGGGTTGGTACCACGAGCTCACAGAAAACCAGCGTGAAGTAGAGGTTTACCTCTGCGTTTCGCTTGGTGAGTGCAGGTGGCCGGAGGCCTTTTTTACTGGAAATGAGGCATTCCGTCTTAATCCTCACGGGTGACAACGCATCTACATTTTGATTTGTAATAGAGGATAGATGTAGATGTCTATGGGCCGCAGCAACCACTTACCATCAGGTGGACTGTGTGCTCGTTTGTCACCCTTATACTATAAAGAAAAAGATAGCATCCGTGTTCAAAATATGTCGCCAGCTCTTGGGCTATAAAATATTTATAAAATTCCATTCCATTTTTTAAATAAGAAAATTCTTAGGGGAAAGTGGGTTACCGTGAATCACCCTTTTTTAAAAAAGAAAAAAAACACTATATAGACGATTAATTACATATTTTTACAGCTTGATTGGTAGCACTAGATGTTGATTATAAAATTTCATTTTAGACTTGGCAAAACTGCTAATAATTTAGAGATACCAAGGTTTTCTTCAAGTGGGAATTGATTCACTGTACCCCGGATATGAGATACACTTAATCTCCTTGTAGTTCTGTGGATCGTGAACCAACGCATAAAATGACCATGCTGTTTTACCTGAGTAACTATGGACTGATGCAATGTGTTAAATGAAATATTTGTTAATTTAATCAATAGTTGTAATCAACCTTATTATACAATCACCTTTTTGTATCTAATAAACTATTATCACTCTTTGGTAATTATTGTCTTAAAAACACAAAACTACAGACTTATTCTGTATCAAACAATTAACACAATGGATTGCAGTTCACTATGCCCCTTCAACAAACGGTCCACTGTTGCCCAACATAACATATTTTAAAATCTAATGCATTTCTGAAATTATCATAACCTGTACGAAAAGTTCAAGTCTTGATTAAGAGAGCTTTTCGATTATTTTAAACGTAGCATAATAATATATAAACAATTCAAAATAGTTTAAAATGAAACAAATTCTATAAATATAAAAAAAAACATTTGCTACTTACGGATAGCACGATGGTGGAAGCGCATCCACCCACCGTTACATCGTAAGGATTAGATGTCACGATTCATCTATGTTTTATTTGAGCATGGTTAGCAAAATATGTGTTATACGTATTCATCAAATTCATCACAGTCTAATGTACCCCACCTTCTTTATTGCAATCAGACCCCAGTTATTTGAATAGTTAGTTGTTCGACCAATATTATGCAACATTATTTAAACAAAAGTCAAAAATTAAAAATAAACAAGTATGAAGGTTTATGTCATGAAAATTACTACATACACTACATACATACTAAATGATAGTATTTTATATATCTTTTTGTAAATGGAACATCGATACTGTTATCTTGATGACCGATTTGTTACATTATTTAAATAAAAGTCGAAAATAAAAAAAAAACAAATGTGATGGTTTATATCATGAAAAATTACTACATATACTACATACATACTAAATAATAGTGTTTCATATATCTTTTTGCAAATGGAACATCGATACTGTTATCTTGATGACCGATTTGTCACATCAATGAACAACTTGATAGGTTTTTGAAATAGGGTTTAGCCAAACTAGACAAACAACTATACAAAAAAATACAAAATGTCTAAATTCTGACGACTTTCCCTCTAAAAATATAAAAGATATTTGTTAGCAATAATTAGTTAATATTATGTATGTTTAGGGTACTTGTTGTAATAAATAAATATATTTAAAAATAAACTGTGAAAGTAAATAAATAAATATAAAATTAAAAATCAAAGTCAAGGCCTATGCACGTCCTACAGCTGGGCACAGGTCTGTTATTCCATTTCTGAGAGGCTTAAGGAGCGATTAGTCCACGTGTTCATCATCATCATCATCATCATTACAGCCTTTCATAAGTCCACTGCTGAACATAGGCCTCCCCCAAGGAATGTCACAAAGCACGGTCCTGAGCCACCTGCATCCATCGACTTCCTGCATGTCTTACCAAATCGTCACTCCATCTCGTGGGGGGTCGCCCTACACTTCGCCGACCGGTACGAGGCTGCCACTCAAAAACCTTTCTTCCCCATCGGTTGTCGGTTCTTCGAGCTATATGGCCGGCCCACTGCCACTTCAGCTTACTAATCCGTTGGGCTATGTCGGTAACTCTGGTTCTACTGCGGATATACTCATTTATAAGTTTATCACGCAGAGAAACTCCGAGCATATCCCTCTCCATAGCTCGCTGAGCGACCTTGAGCTTCCTCATACGGCCAGCAGTGAAGGACCACGTCTCAGATCCGTAAGTCAACACTGGCAACACGCACTGGTTGTACAGTTTTAAGGTTTTGAGGTATGTCTGACGAGAAGATGTGTCGTAGTTTCCCGAACGCTGCCCAGCCGAGTTGAATACGTCGATTGACCTCTCGGTCGAAGTTGGACTTACCTAGTCGGACTATTCCGCGTGTTCAACTCCCACGTAATTTCTGAGACAAAGTGGACAGATGGGTTTAAATGTGTGGTATATCGATTTCTAGTCGATATACCGAGGGACAGCCAAGCATCATTTGTTCGACAGTGTAAGAATGAGTGAGGTATGAAGCTTACATAACAGTGCGCATAGCATTTTGCGCACACTCCAAAATATATCCTGTAGAGTGAGTCTGTGCTCGAGGTTAGCAAAATAATTTAAACCAAATCAAGATCAACAATGAGCCTTATTATATTCTTCTTGAGTTCAGGGCTACTTAGTGGTATTTAACTGCACCTTGGAGTTGAGCTTCGAACAAATCTCAACCCATATAAGTGAAGCGGTCGGTGTATTCCAGTGATATATCTTGTATAAAAAGGAAGCAGCCAAGGATATTCACTTTTTTTTTTCTATGAAAAGAGTTACTTGTGCTTTGGAAGCATTGAAAATAACAAAATTGGTATCACCTCTTTTAAAAACTGCCTGCTATAAGAAAATCATACGCTCTGTCATAGCATTGCCTTGAGACATTGCGTTGTCTGACCCAAACATTTAGCTGGTATCGCCTTATAGAACTTATGGCCCTGTGTATAAATTTAAACTAGGCTGAACATAATATCAGAGAGTCCTCATATCGAAACTGTAGTAAATTTTAAATAATTTAAAATTAAAAATTTTGTACAGCCGACTTCAATATAAGTTATTAAGAATAACTCAAAAACTATTGGTCTGACCTTGGTCAAGGACCACACGGGAAGTACTAGCTTTCAAATAAAAAAAGAATCATCGAAATCGGTTGATTCAGTAAAAAGTTATGAGGTTACACACATGAAAAAAATATACAGTCGGATTGAGTACCGTCTCCTTTTTGGAAGTCGGCAGAAAAAATTGACAAACGAAATTTTATTTTCTTACTTAGTTCCAAGTAATAAATCTCATGCTCGAACGGGCGACCTTCAACAACGACATTGTATTACAATATTTTTGTTTGCGTTGTAACAACCTCAAGTGGCTTTAATGCACACTAAACAGAATAAACGGGTACACAAGAAAGTTTATACAAATAAATAAAATTGAAGTGTATGTTTGTAATGTCAAAATAATAACTTTTTACTAAATGCATATGAAACTATATACGGTACTAATAACAAAAAAAAATATTAAAATTTTTGTCCACCTGCCTGTCTGTCCCTTTGTTCCGGCCAATCCCCGAAACGGCTGGATCGAATTTGACGGTACTTTCGCTGGCAGATAGCTGATGTTATAAGGAGTAACTTAGGCCAATTTTTCTTTAGAAATTGAATTAGGGTTGCGCGCAAAAAAGAATTAAAACACATGAAATCCAGTCGTAATAAATTCCATGCGTAAGTCGCGGCAAACAGTTAGTACATAAATAAATTGTCTTGTATTTTCTTTTTTTATTGTGTGTAAAGTCTTGTTTTATTTATCTTCTTTCTAATTATTTAAACCATATGCAAATCCGCAAACTTGCGGTGTTTGCAGAATTTGTAGTGTTAGTAATTTATGTTGTTAAAGTGATTAATAATATTTTAAATAATCTGGATTTGATCGCATTATAACCAGATGGTTAAAATATTGATTGAATTTACCTTAGTACTTTAATATTTCTTTCATAAAAAGTCCCCCGGAGTTTCTTGTTGGTTCTTCTTAGAACAAAGGTTTTTATATCAGAACCCGTGTTCCAGCTCCAGAAATTTACTTTAATATAAATTATAAAGAATACCCCAAAACCTATTAGTTAGAACTTGATCAAATTTATATGCGACCACAGTAAAGCACCAGCTTTCAAATAAAAAAAGAATCATCGAAATCGGTTCACCCAGAAAAAAGTTATGAGGTAACACACATAAAAAAACATACAGTCGAATTGAGTACCTCCTCCTGTTTGAAGTCGGTAGGAAATGACTTTCAATAAGAATTACGTGTAATATAGATAGAAAAAAAAATATTTTAATCTTTTCTACTCTTTTAAAGTAGTCGTATTAACTATACATATAAGATGTAAAGGTTTTTCATTTTGTTTTTGGAGAAAAGGATACACGTGGAAATTAATTAGAATATAAGATAGGTATCAGATTACTATTACCATTACTAGTTTGAAGAGCGCCTCCCTCCTACCAAAATTACGTACATTATTAATATCACTGTGTTTTATATGGGTTGATATATAAGTTTTACATATGTAGCAGTCCGATCGTAAAATTGGACAGATCGTAATCTGTCTGGGGATTTCATGGTATATCGCCATTTCATCCTTTACTCGGTAATATATAAATTTCACTTTGGTAATATTAAAAATACGGAAACGCCTATCTAATCATATCAGCTTATGTAAAGGTGCGGCTGGGAAATAAGTAGACATTTATATTTTTTTATATAAATTAGGCACAAAATGCTAGGCGGATAAATCATCGCCCAAATCATGAAATGGCGACGTATCATGTAATGCTCAGAAACATTACTATCTGCCCCATTTTAAATGAATAGCTTTAATAAGAATAAAGATTTTCATACATTAAACTGGGAACAAACATAAGAAAGAGTAATTCATTTATGGGTCAATGTATGTTGTATTACAACAAAATCCCAAAAACTGTTCCAAGTTTATCAATCAAAAAGTTAAAAATGTTATTGTAGAAAAACTGTACAATATAAAGGTTATTATAATATTAAGTAATACCTGAATAAAAATAACCCCTGCGAATGAGGTGATTAGTACCGTGCTAGTTCTATTATAATTCATAAAAAATGTATTAATGTACTATATTATTGTAAAGTTATATGAGGCTAAAAAATAGCCCGCTAGGTTTTTTTGTTGGTTCTTTCCAGACAGAGTTATTTTCCGAACCAATGGAAAATAAAAATGATTTTATAAGTATTATATAATAATATATATTAATTCTATTCTAACGACCGGACTATGACGTATATATAAGAACACACGAAAACGAAATTTTTATTTACATTATACAAAAAATTCACCAATTCTTTATGTTGCAATATGGTTTATTGGACTTAGTTAAAATTTATATTCGTGTCTATAGAGACAGCGTTGAAGCGAAATTTATTATTGGATTTTATCGTGCATGAACGATAACGCATTATGACAGGGAAAACAATAGATTTAGTTTCACATTGAAAATTATGTTATATTAAACCTTCAGCGTAGCATAAATAGTATATTTTTGTTAAAAAACGTTGTAAAAGTAATTAGGTATATTATTTATTATTGTATTTATTTAGCATCTTATAACTGACATCTAGTGAATCTAATCCCATCGATAAATTAATTTTACATCTAAGTGGTGGGTCATTTAAGATTTCGGCTGTAAAAAAAAACTAATGAACATTTTTTCAAGGTTATGAAATTATTACAAAGGTTGAACCTTTCCATTTGGGAATGGAAGACAACATCATTCAAATGACTGCCACAGTTAGCCTTAAAATACCCCATTCGATGAGTTCAATTTTCTAGTACATTTTAGATTGTTTGTTACACGATTTCGTAAATGGCAACCTCGATTTCATGTTTCAATTCGTCAATCGTCTCTAGATGGTTACCGTAATACTTGTTGTCCTTAACAGTTCTCCACAAAAAAGTTCAACGGAGTCAAATCGCAGCTTCAGGGTGGCCAATCGACATCAGAACTTCGGCTGATTATGTGATTTTCGAACACAGTGCGCAAAAGATCGATTCTTACGTTAGCTGTGTGGCACGTTGCACCGTCCTGTTGAAACCAAATGTCGCCTATGTCGTCCTCTTCAATTTTAAGAAATAAAAAATCGCTTTTCATTGCGCGGTAGCAATCGCCATTCACTGTAGCGGCGTTTCCTTGCTCATTATCGAAGAAAAATGGCCCAATAATGCCGCCAGACCAAAATCCGCACCACACAGTCACTCGTTGTGGATGCATTTGTTTCTCCACTATGTGTGGATTTTTTGAGTCCCAGATACGACAATTTTGCTAATTGACGTATCCTCCGAGGTTGAAATGAGCTTCATCTGAAAAGATGATTTTTCAGTAAAAATGATCATCTTGGATCACGCGGTCTTCGTCCCATTGAGCAAACCGAAAATGCATCGGATGGTCATGTTTCTTCAGCTCTTGCACTAACTGAACTTTGTAGCGTTCATTCCGAGATCTTTATGCAAAACTTTTCTCAAAGAAGTGAGTGAAATGTTCCATACTTAAAAACGATGACGAGTTGAAGTTGATGGTTGTTCACGTACACTTTGAGCTGCAGCAGTGATTTTTTCGAGCGCACTGGACTTGTAAGTACACTGGTTGGTTTATCAAACAAAGATCCAATTTCACGAACTCGCTTCACAAATTGATCTCCAAACTTCGTTTAGGCTTATCCTTTTTGTCATAAGTTTTAATATTTCCCAAATTTATTCAACGAAAAGCGACCCATTTCATAAATGTCAAACATAAAACTAATTTTCTGTAACGTCGAAAATGTCATCAAGCTTCCAACCTCAAAATAGCCTATAGTTCTAATTCCAAACTGTATCTACTGGAAGAGGGTGGGCTGGTTTAAGAAAATTCATGATCCAATTTTGTCGTATTGGTACCATACGAGGCAACTACAATGGGGAAATGCCAGGTAATCATGTTTTTCGGTGCACAGCAAAAGAGCTATCTCGTTTACGCTAAACGTATAATACACGGGTGACGGGAAGCAGTGTCAAAGTTAAAAAAACATCTGGTACTACACCAAGTCGCGCGAAGTCGATTATTAAGAAAAACTCCGAGCAAAGCCTTGAGTTTCCGCATACGGCCCTCTGTGAAGTATCATCTCCCAGATCCATACGTCATTACTGGCAATACGTATCGGTTTGTGTCGTCATTTTCAAACGCTGGGTAGCCGAATCCATCGATTGGCTTCTCGGTCGGAGTTGGACTTAACACGACGGACTTTTCTTGGTAAACATACTCCGTCTATTTTAAACAGATCAGTAAGCTGACGAGATTATGACGGATGAAATCTCATAAAGTGTGAAATGACTCATAAAGTCGGCCATATAGTTTGAAGAATGAACAACCGATGGGGAAAAATGGTTTTCGAGTGACAGCCTTGTACAGGCTTTTTAAAGCCATAATCTGTATGTAATAAATGATTAATTAAAATTTATTACAATAGGGATTTATCTGATCTTAGACAATTTGTTTACGGAGTTTTTTTAAATGATGTAAGTAGTGAAATTGTAACAACAAATAAAGAAGCAACTGAACATGTAAATCCGTAGACTAAAGTGGAACTCTACCGTAAACCACATCCTGCAATGGCTTTTCTAAAAGCTTTTAGTTGAAACAGACATAAAAAGCCAGTAACTACTTTGTCTTTGCATTTTCTATCAAATATTTCACATTGCAACATTTTATGGACACTTTGCATTGAAATTAAGTAAAATGATCCTTTGTTTCTCTCCATAACTAAAATATAATATTTTTTAAAATAGTAATTTTTAAAATACTGTGTTTATTTTAATAATTACTAAGTATATAATATTTTTATATTTTTTCATAATTTAAAGGTTTAAAATAATATATATATACAATAAAATAAAATTGAAGTGTCTGTTTGTAATGTCAAAATACTAGCTTTTTACTAAATGCATATGAAAGTATATACGGTACTTATAACAAAAACACAATTTTTTAAATATTTGTCTATCTGTCTGTCTGTTTGTTCCGGCTAATCTCCGAAACGGCTGGACCGATTTCGACGGGATTTTCACTGGCAGATAGCTGATATTATAAGGAGTAACTTAGGCTACTTATATTTTAGAAGAAGAATTAGGGTTCCGCGCAACATAATTAAAACCCTAAATTACACGCGGGCGAAGTCGTGGAGAACAGCTAGTTAAATAATATTTTTTTTATAAGATAAGGGTGACAAACGAGCTCACAGTCCACCTGATGGTAAGCGGTTGCTGCGGCCCATAGACATCTACATCTATCCTCGTTTGCGAATCAAAATGCAGATGCGTTGTCACCCGTGAGGACTAAGATAGAATGCGTCATTTCCAGTAAAAAGGGCCTCCGGCCACCTGCACTCACCAAGCGAAACGTAGAGGTAAACCTCTACTTCACGCTGGTATTCTGTGAGGTCGTGGTACCACCCCGGTCCGAGCCGGCCCATCCGTGTGACAGCAAAAGCTGCCGCGTGGCTCTACCACTGTTATAAATCGGTATATAATATAAGTCGGTGCCATAACGGATATATTATAATATCGATATACTAAAATAATATATCCATATAGTTACGGCACCGATGATCTTGAACAATGCTGGCTGAGATAGTTTTGGTATAAAATACGTTTTAGTATAATAACAGACTCAACAAATATATATATTTGTTCAGTCGAGGCCATAATTCAGGATTTAACTCCGATAGCTATTGTCAGTTTCTTTAGCACAGGAACCCTTTTCCCTAATAGGTTACTGAGACGTATTTAAGTAAAGAACTAAACAATGCTTAGCCAGAGCCAACAGTCATCAATTTCAGTTTAAATTTTAAGTTAAAATTATTACAAAGAGCCCTATAAAAACAGTAAAATTACTGTCAAATTCAGACCTTCTGTCACTACAGAAAGGTTAGGCTTTCGGGCTGCTGCAGTACGAGTTTATAATTTTTTTTACTTTTAAGTATATTTCTTGGAGTATAATTTTCTTACATGTTGTGTTATATAAGAAGTAAATAATCAAAAAATCAAACTTGAGATAATCGCGGATTATGAAATTAATGGCGGAAACTGTACCCCTAATAGTACTTACCAAATAAAAGGTGACAGAATTGAAGTAAATATTACATAGAGGTTTTTGAAGAAAAGCACATTTTACTAATAAAGTGCCAAAATGAAACCGACATACGAGTATATGCAAGTTTAAAAGGCACATGGCAAAAGTCCTATTCTATATCTTTTATAGATTTTAAGTTAAAATTATTTCAATACCACTTCATTTAATTACATAGCAAAATTTTAAAACCAACAACGTAAAACATTTTATGTGCATACACTTTTTTCCTTTTCACGGAATTAAAATTCAGGACAGGCGCGGAAACAAAAAAAATACTACAGGTTCGCCCGTTCGCCCGCAATATAATAAAATGAGAGGGATATGTCGAGTATCGTCTGAGTACCTACGTGAATGAGACTACCGCAGCTATATTTGAAGCATATTTACTTTGAGATAAAATATGCATGTAGCATTACATTAAGAAATCATTAAAGAATTTAAGATGATTTTGATTGTCTTATTTTTTGAATAAAACTACTTTTACGTATTTTATCCATTTACGTGAGAGGTCATCGTTCGGTGCTTTCGAGGATATATTGCCGCTGCAGTCACGAGTTTCGTTGTTTAAAAAGCAAGATACATCATATGCAGTTGAATTCGGCAATTAAAGAAAAAGTTATCAAAGTAAAGGGTATTCACGTGTGTGTTGAGTGGGGTCTATAGATGGTTTAAATTCACAATTGGACCCGGCAGCTTGCGCTGTAATCGAGATCCAGAAATCACCCGTGCGAAGCCGGGGCGGATCGCTAGTCTAAAATATAAATTAATTATCGATGACATATGCATATACATAATATGTTATACATGTATATTTTGAGTTACACAATGAATAATGAAACAGGCCGTGAATGATCCTAAACTCGTGCATAAACGAGTAGGTAGAAGTAAATTTTGTCATTTCAATATATTTGTCAATATGTTGTCTAATGATTGACTGCTTTGAAACTATTTACTGAACTGAATAGGCAGGTAATTTTCATGTCAGTTGGAAAGTTAGGTTCATATTCAGTGAAACACGTTAAAATAAAAAAAATACCACTAAATGTACTTACTTACTTATTTATCTTCACGCACAGTCCCTGACAGGGTAGCCACAGAGAACAGATCGCCAAGTGTCACGATCCTTACATACTTCTTTCGCTTCTTTCAGATTCATTATCTTCTTCATACATGCACGTCTAGGTATCCGAGTACTCTTGACCCTCCCCTCTTCGAGCAATTTGCTCACATGGTCTTCGGAAGTTAGTCTCGGTCTACCTCGACACCTTTTAATATTAACTTTCGCGCTATATATTTTCTTCACCATTCGGTCTTCACTAATTCGCTCAACGTGCCCAAACCATCGAAGCACGCCCTTATCAATTTTTGTGATAAGGTCATCTTTCAAACCTGCCATATTGCGAATCTCTTCGTTTCGCTTTCGGTCGGCCATGGTAACGCCGCACATTTTACGAAGAGATCGCATCTCCATTGCATTCAACTTGCTTTTATGCTTCTTCTGGCATACCAAGGTTTCGCTGCCATATAACAAAGTCTCTTCGCTACGTCTTGCCTTTTGACTAACGCAGTAAGAGCACCATTGACTTTGTTCCCGGCAGCGACACGCCTGTCCACATCTAAATCACATCTTCCATCCCGGCTAAAAGCACTCCCCAAGTATACAATTTTATTTACCTGTTCTAGACATTCCTGGTTTACTCATATTTCACACTTCGTTCTCTCTTCGTCCTTTTCAAATACCAGATATACCTTAGTTTTATTAGCATTCAAACGGAGACCTTTAATTTCACATTCCTCTTTCATACAAGTGACTAATGCCTGCAGTTCTGCCTCTGATGGTGCAATAAGCACTGCATCATCAGCATACAGCAGACAATTTACATTAATGTCACCCAATTTCACACCCAAACAGCTACCTTTCAGCTTCTGTAAACAGCTGTCGAGATACAGTATGAACAGCCAGGAAGACATGAAACAACCCTGTTTTACGCCCGTTTGGACGCTAAACATAGGTGACAGGTCATTTCCTACACACAGGCTTTACAATCACAGTAAAGTGACTGCACAGCCCTTAGCAATCGACCATCCACACCGTACCCCGGCAACAGTTCCCACATTTTCTTCCTTACAACCTTATCAAATGCTTTCTCAAGATCCACAAAAGCACAGACAAACTTCTGGTTAGCAGCCAAAAGCTTCTCCGTGATCATGCGGAGAGAAGACATTTGATCCGTGTATCCTCTTCCAGGTCTAAATCCGCATTGTGCCTCCCATACAAATCTTTCCGATTTCTCTTGCATCCTACGTGTCAAAACCTTCGAGTAAACTTTACTTGCTAAACTGGTCAAGTTGATCGCCCGATAGCACCCGCAGTCAAAATGTGAACCTTTATATAGGCATTATGACTGCGGATCGCCAATCATCCGGGACATCCCCCGTCCGCCAGCACAAATTGCACAGCAGATGAAAGCTGTCCCAGACGCTAGGCCCACCATACTTGACCATTTCAGCAGTAACTCTGTCTAGTCCCGCAGCCTTACCACATTTCAAACTTCGAATCGCACGTTTAATCTCTTTCATACTGATGACCTCAGTGTCATTTCTAGGTCCGGGTCTGGCGTACCAGTCTACTAAATGTAGGTGTTAAATTAAAAAAATTAATCAGCTCAGTTTAGATGTATAGATGTAGAAACTAGAACTCATCAATTTGTTGATATCGAAATTAAAATTTGCAGACCGGTAACGTGGTTCCCGTGATAACTATAGTATATATATATATAGAGGTCATTTGATGGATTCAACTCGACTGGGCAGCGTTCGGGAGATTACGACACATCTTATATAAAGTTTTATTTCTTAATTATTGCATACCCGATATGGGTAAACTGTGTTACATTTAATTGCAATGTCACCCGCAAATGGTACATACACAGCTTATTGGCAATAAATATTCTGATTCTGATTCTGATTCTGATTCTGATTCTGATTCTTCTCGTTAGACATACCTCAGAACCTGAAAACTAGATTGTTCAATCAGTGCGTGTTGCCAGTGATGACCTTTGGATCTGGGACGTGGTCCTTCACAGCTGGCCGTAAGACAAAGCTTAAAGTCGCTCAGCGAGCTATGGAAAGGGCTATGCTCGGCGTTTCTCTGCGTGATAGACTTAAAAACGAGGATATCCGCAGTAGAACCAAAGTAACCGACATCGCCAAAAGAATTTGTATGATGAAGTGGAAATGGACCGGCCATATAGCTCGAAGAACCGACAGTCGATGGAGAAGAAAGGTTCTCGAGTGGCAGCCTCGTACCGGCAGGCGAAGTGAAGGGCGTCCCCCCACTAGATGGAGTGAAGACCTGATAAGACATGCAGGAAGTCGATGGATGCAGGAGGCTCAGGGCCGTGCTTTGTGGCATTCCTTGGGGAGGCCTATGTTCAGCAGTGGACTTGTGGAGGGCTGTAATGACGATGACATATGTATACAACGTGTCCCAAAATTCAACGATAAGCCAACACCGGAGGATAGACCTGCCCTGGACTAATCGAGGAAAAAAAGAAAAAAATATATATCCCAATTATATTTTAAGTTAAATAAAAAAATGAAATTCTTCAGAAATTGAGACCATTTATGATATTTTTCACTACCATGACCACAATTTTTTAAATATTTTTTTTTTATAGGCAACCTGAATAGCACTGCTATCTACCACAATTCTTAAAAACTCCAGAATAACTCTTGTTTTATCACGAAAATTAATGAAACTTATTTTATTCCCTAAATTTTTTGAAGACTTTTACTTTTAACCAAATTTAACTTATCGTGGTGTAAAAAAGTATGAACACTAGTATGGCAAGTTTTTTTAAAAATGGACGAAATCCGAAATTTCTTTTTTCTTTTTTTCCCCGATTAGTCCGGGGCAGGTCTATCCTCCGGTGTTGGCTTATCGTTGAATTTTGGGACACGTTGTATATATATATATATATATATATATATGTTCTACTGAAAATTCTTTACGCAATGATGATTAATACAAATCTTGCTTGATTTTACTTAATCACTGACTTTAAGAAAAAAAATGAGGTTCGCAATTCAAATTAATTTCTTTGATATTGTATGAAAGAATGTTGTATTCACACGTCTTCATGATCGTGGATAGCTGTATGTTCTATTGGTCACAACTTAATAGGTTGAACCACAAATTTCGTAGGTATTAAAAACCTTTAGGATTATTAAATGAGCTATACAACAAAAGTGCTTGCATTTCAATTGAAAACATGAATTTTTTCAATATAGAATTGAATATTGAAAAATATTTTTTCAATAGTTTTCAATATTCAATAGGTGAGGGTGGGTAAATTATTTAAACGACTTTCTAGTTTTTCATCAAGGTTGTGATATTGCGTAGCCCATTCAAAAGGACCAAAATTTAATTCATACATTTTGTCTGAGAACCGATTTCAGAAGGGGATAATGTGGAAGTTGTTTTCTTTTATTTTAGTTTTTTGAAATCGATTTTTAATATTTTAAAGTTAAATTTTTAAATTATATAAATCTATTTAAACATTACTGAATTCACTTTAAAAATAAGGACGTCTATAAAAGTTTCCAAGTAATATGGTTATTATTTATCTGGTATAGAGGCCTAGAATACTTGTATTATATCACTACATCGGGTCTCGTATGATGTTCTCGCAAACATTAATACAAAAATACATAAAATTATTATGCAGTGAAGTTAATGCTAAAAAATAAAAATAAATGTTTATAGAGTTATGGTTGCAAGACACTGTGCCTTCGCTCCCTAAATGGACCATTAATTGAATAGTACAACTCCATTTTGAAAAAAAAATCGATGACTGCATCATATCGTTGATTAACTGTAGCCAGATCAAACAAATTTTTTTTATTTTATTGCTGGCTTTACCAGCATCTCTAATGTCATTTCTAATAATCAAAAACTCGAAGACTCCATGTTGTCTATAAAAATGCCTTTGACATTAGAAGTTAGACACGGGTTGTTAGGTTCAGCTGATTTTATGTTACTAATTTTTGCTGGGTTTCTGAATGTTCTTGATGCCATTTTTGACTAGCAAAATAATCTATAACTGCATCTTGTCCACAAAAAATCGTGTATTGGGATAGCATGGACACTAGTAGTCAGCTACCGGTACCGGTAGGTACTGTCAATTCTTGGATTCTCTCTTTTATTAGACCATTTTCCAGCAACAAGTTAGCAATGAATGTTGACCCATTATTTGACCCAATTTTAATGGATTTCATTAATTTACTACTAGCGTAATGTAAAGATATCAGCTACGAATTCAGTATTGTTTGTCAGTGAAATCAAAAGGCGATGAATTACATTGTATATGTAGATGTATTTAAATTTGTTAGAACAACGATCAATAGCAAGCTTTGGAAGAATTAAAATATGTAGGTTAATAAATCTTTAATTACTTACATCACATTGCCTCTTTATACTATTTCCACATATGTGAGATAAATGTTGTTACATCAATATATAAAACATTGTATTAAACTTAACTTTAAATTTGACATAATATTTACTAGTTAAGAGATAAGCAATTATCGAAAATAACATCACTTAATTGGGAAATATAAAGAATACGTAAACTGCGAAAATGTAAACTTTTCAACCTATATTGCACCCTATATTTTTGCTCCCAGATTTCATCAAACATTAAATGACTTGCCATATTTTTAAAAGCTACTTTATTACACCAATTTCATTTGCATATACACGCTGTGCTTTATGATTATGACAGAAACATCAATGAGACATATTGATTTTAATATACTTTTCGATCAATACGAGCATACATTAACATATAAGCATTTTAACGTGGTAGAGCAGCTATATTATAGTTGTAGCACAAATGGGTCGGCTCAACCGGGGAGGGACTACGCTCTCACAGAATATCAGCGTAAAATAGCAGCTTAAAACAACTGATGAATGTAGAGAACCAGATACCCCTTTTAGTGGAAACGAGGCTTTCCATCTTAGCCCTCACGGGTGTCGCATCTGCATTTTAATTCGTAATCGAGAATAGATGTAGATGTCTATTGGCACTCTTACATATATCCTATAAAAACATAATGTACATACTGAGTTTGTAAGTTATATATACTTTATATGTAAAATTATCCTTATAGAGTAGACACGTAACAAACTCTCCTAAGCCATTTATAAATACAAAAGTAGATAAAATTATACAAAATCTTTTAACGTATTATCAGTTTTAAATAAATAATAATTTAGGTCAATATTACGCGTCAAAATATAATATTTCATATAAGTAATTGCACGTTTTTCATGTTAATATGTAATTACTCCGGCATAAGTAAAATTTTTAATGAGTCCATATTGCGAGTTTTCATCAAAAGGATCCTCTTTAAAGCCCTTAATAAGCCATAAATTTGAAAGAGAGTGCTTAGTCCTGCCTGCTCCGTATAATGAGAAACATTATATTTTAAACGTATTTTCATGCTTCGATTTTAATTTAAAGTTTAGTGGCTTAGCAGGTATCAATTGTTTTGTTTTTATGTATTATTATAAAATGGAAGGGTGACGAATAAGCTCACAGTTCACCTGATTATAAGTGGATTCAGTATCCCAAAGATATCTACATCTATCTCCCATGCATTATCATCTGCCTCGTTTCCAATCCTCTCTATATCACATACGGAAGAAAGTAACTCTAAGATATTTGCTATCTTACGTTGGTATTCTGTGAGAGCATGGTCCTTCCCCGATCGAGCCGACTTTCATGTGAAAATGGAAAATCAAAAATCAAAATCATTTCATCGCGCAGATGGGAATATAGGTATCGAGTGATAGCCTTTATATTATTGAGCAATACCAGGAACTGCTCACTCGATGGAATGGGCACTTTGTTTATTTATTATCGATGCAGGTGGCTTGGGAGTATACTTTATGGAAATTTGGAGGAGATTTATGAAAGGTAGAGTCTTATTTAAAAACTTTTGAATTCTGTAAAGTATTGCCAAAAGATATCGTGAATTAAGTAATATAAGTTTTTTGTGCGTTCATGGACTTGGAAAAGGCTTATGACAGAGTGGACAGGAACGTGTTATGGCAAACACTGACCTCATTTGGGTTGAGCGCTGGTCTGATACGGGCATTGAAGTCTCTATATAGGGACTCTAGTGCCTGTGTCAGGATCAACGGGGCCTACTCGGACTGGTTTGGCATCCATAAAGGTGTCAGACAGGGCTGTGTGGCTTCCCCGTGGCTGTTCAACCTATTTATGGATAGTTGTTTGGAAAATTTGAAAGTAGAAGAATGCGGGTTAAGAATGGGTGAGTTAACCGTCAAATGCCTTTTGTACGCCGATGATCAAGTCATACTTGCGTCTTCGGCAGCCGAGTTGCAAATGATGGTTACATTAATGAACAGGATATTAAAATAAAAGGGAATGAAAGTGAACGCAAGTAAGACGAAAGTTATGGTTTTTGAAAGAGAAGAAAGTAAAACGATATGTGAAATAAGAATAGAAGGGGAGTTGGTAGAGCAAGTAGATGAGTTTGTGTATTTGGGATGTGTGTTTAGCAAGGATGGTAGATATGATAAGGATATAGAACGACGAGTGAATGCAGGAAATAGAGTGAATGGGGCTCTACACTCTATAGTGAAAAGTCAGAATGTGTCCAAAAAGGCACGTATGGTAATTCACAATGCTGTGTTAGTGCCTACTTTGATGTATGGTAGTGAAAGTTGGGTGTGGCAGAAGAAGCACGAGAGTAGAATAAATGCTGTAGAAATGCGGTCATTAAGGAGTATGTTAGGGATGAATCTGAATGACAGAGTGAGAAATTGTTTAATAAGAGAAGAGTGTGGTTTGCAAGATGATGTTGTGACCAGGATTAAGAAAGGAATGCTTCGGTGGTTTGGTCATGTAGAAAGAATGAATGAGAAAAGAGTGACAAAGCAAATTTATGTTGCAGAGGTGAACGGCAGAGTCGGGAAGGGTCGCCCTAGGCGAATGTTTATCGACCAAATTGGCGATATATTGAAAATAGGCCAAATCAAGAGTACCTTTAACCGACGAGCGTGTATGCGTAGGTATATGGATGTGGAGGAAGCGAGAGAGTTCTGTCAGGATCGTGCCAAATGGAAGTCCATAGTCTCTGCCTACCCCTCTGGGTGACAGGCGTGAGTGTTTATGTATGTATGTATGTATATTGTGAATTATTTTAAAACTATTGATGTTAAGTAAACTTATAGGGGATTTTCGCCATAATATATAAAATTACATGATATCTAGCTACCTCTTTTAACGCAAGTGTCTATTCGGGTTTGTTCACTAGGGGTTGCTCGACAACTGATACAAGTGTTGAACTTAATAAAATATTTTTTGTGAACGGAGAATTTAGGGGATGTTTTGTGTATGTATATTTGTGATATGTCTAAGACCTTCGACTTAATTTGGTCATAAACTGGTAAGATTTTACAATATTTAAGAATCTCATTTTTACCATCATCAATTAGGACACGTATATTTGGAGATACAATATTTTTAGGAATTCTAAGTTGAAGATCATAGATCTGTTTTAAATATGATTTGTACGTCCGACCATAGCTTGACAAGCCATACTGAATATAGGATTCAGCTAGAGAGTTGTAAAGCACCAGTCTTACTTTGAATAGTATGCGATTTATTGAGATTTTTATATTGGCTAGAAACTGACGCAACTTATGACACACATGTTCAATGTGGTAGCTCCAGTTAAACTTTGAGTCAATTATAATACCGAGGTATTTTTGTGTGGTTACAACTTCGATTGTAGGACATTGGCAAGTTCTTAGTTGATTGAGGCAGTCGTGATTATGAACAATTAATGGGTTTGGAGTAGGATACCTCATGTATGGAGATTTGATAATCATGACTTTGGTTTTATCGGAATTTAACACTAGGCCAACGTCATGGCACCATCGTATCAACGTATTCAAATCAGCCTAAAGAGCATGACACGCATTTGAGATGGTTACCCGATACGAGAAGACACGTATCGTTTGCGAATTGGTAACAGGAACTGTGTTTCAGTCAGTTACCCATCTCGTTGACATAAGATAAAAAGTGCAACGGGCCAAGGACTGATCCTTGGGCCAGACCTTCTGTCACAATCTTAGGGTCGCTGAACGAGTTATTTAATTTAACCGTAAATGTACGATTTTGGAGGTAATTTCTACACCAATTGAGCAAAGAACCCAAGGTACCACAATCATCCAGTTTATTCATTAAGAGCTGATGTTGTAGCGTGTCGAAAGCACGAGAAAATCAATAAACAAGGCCAGTACAGATTTTTTATGGTTCTTATGCTGGTTTACCTCATCTGTATTCTTACATAGAAGGCCCGTAGTAGTTTTACCCGCTTGAAATCCGGCGGGGTAGAATTGAGGTTTTATCGAGCAAAATCCACTCATTTGTGCAGTATAAAATTCACTGTAGGCACCGAGCGCAAAAGATTCCGCCTAACTCATTCTACGAGTGAAGTTATGCTACGAGTGCTAAGACTCGTAGAATGACAGTATAGTGATTCTATGCGTTGTTGTAATTCTTCTAGTGCATGCTGGGAAGATCGTGTTGCTAAGAAGCTAATTTGTGTTACAATGAGATGGGTAGTGTTGCTGTTGGTTGCCATACTTTGGTGTTATCATGTAATTAAGTCCCTCATGTTACACTACTGTATAAATGTGATGGACACATATTACGGTATGGTCGAACTGTAATTGCTCTATACTGAATTTATAGTGCATTACGCTATTTTATTGCTGATAATTATTAATCGCGTAAGCAGGAGAGCAAGTTGGACAACCGCTCCTACACTATTATTATTTTAAACTATTAGCCTCATGATGTATTTCCGGTAAATATATTAACTTTGTACTGCAAGTATATTTACAAAAACTTTATTTTATTGTTCACAAAAAGAAAAGTAGCTATAATAATATATATATATATATATATATATATATATATATATATATATATATATATATATATATATATATATATACTCACTATTTCATAAGTGTTTGTTACGGACGGCGAGGGGAGCCGCCGCCCCGTCGCCCACCCGCACACCGCCCGAATATCACGTGATGCCGTCGACGAATTAGCGCGCACCTCACAACGCAACTCACATGCCGAGTCACTCTCTTTCGAAATATAAGAAGGGCGTTTTGGTCTGTGAGCTGTTCATTTCGGCGGTTCATTTCGGCAGCGGCACTACGAGATACTACATCAAGAAAGAAGACCTCAAGAGAGATAACTGCAAGAAAGAATACTCCATTGAAGACTCCCTTCTGTACATATAGTTAGTTAGTGATTAGTGAAAGCCGCTTGTAAATAGTTTTAAATATATAATCGTCTACAGTACCATCTTTTCTTAAACAGTCCCTAGTGTAGTTCACCTTAAATAACATCAGTCGTCACACAGTTAGTTAGTCAATCAATTAGTTAAAATCATACAGTCGACTACAGTCCCTTACAGTGTTAATATGGGAAAAGAATCCTGCTGGGGATTTAAATGGGTCTACCCTTCTGAATAGAACCAGTTACAACCAAGTATAGAGGTTTTTTCCCGAACCAAGGGTCAAAGTAAAATATGACTTGCAATAACAAATCTTAATTGATTAAAAAATATTCTATTCTGTTCTAGTTTTTATATTCCATTTTATTTAAGTCACATCGAACATAAGAAAAAAGCATGTGTGTCTAATCACACATATTTGTCAGTAAATTAATAGTAATTCGTATGTTAGTCCGTCGAACGCTCCGCCTTGCCGAGCGATTTATAGAAGAGCGTGTGTTTGTCCTCAAGCCGAACGCTTTGCCTTGCCAAACGCTTAATAGAAAAGCGTGTGTTTTTACTATTAGCCAAACGCTCCTCCTTGTCGCACGCTTAATAGAAGAGCGTGTGTTTGTATTTTGAGACGAACGCTTCACCTTGCCGAAAGTTCTAAGCTAAGGCTTCATACTTACTTATATATATTTTTTTATAGAATAGGGTGACAAACGAGCATACTGTCCACCTGATGGTAAGTGGTTGCTGTGACACATAGACATCCACATCTATCCTCAATAAAGAATCAAAATGCAGATGCGTTGTCACCCCTGAGGACTAAGATGGAATGCCTCTTTTCCAGTTAAAAGGGTCGCCGGTTCTCTACACTCACCATACGAAACACAGCAGTGTTAAGCTGCTATTTTACGCTGGTATTCTGTGAGAGCATGGTCCATCCCCGGTCAAGCCGACCCATTCGTGCTACAACTATACTAGCTATATATTAATATACTATATATTTATATATAGCTGCACCATGGCTCTACCACGAACGAAAGTACCTACCTACCACGTATAAAAGAAATGTGTTCTTTTTGCTGTGAAATTAATGCTACGATATGGCACAATCTTATAAGTTATAACATAAAAAGACAAATGCCGGTGGAATAGAAACGAAGTTAATATTTATAAGGAAAATCTTCTTACATTACGATATTATTAGAAGTTATTCATAACGGCGCATTCAAAGTAAATCCTCAGCGGCTTACCACGAATGTTGTGTTATAAAAATATTATCTGGTAGAATATGAAATTTAGTAATTCATCCTTTTAGTAAGGATCTTTTTATCGTTTGTAAATACTTAATGAAAACGTTAGTATAATTATGTCTACGTTATTGTTATCATCTGTACATTTAAAAAAATTGAATTGACAATCGAACACCTGGAGCTTACTTCAAACAAAGAAGGCTACACATGTGTTCTCATCTCTGATGATTAACTTAGAATGCATCACTGCGTGCTATTATATTGACTCCTTCCCTTCAGACTGGAAGACAGCAGTACGGGCACTGCCTATTTGGCGGCAGAGATAGATAATAAAGGGTTATCTACTCAGACGAACTCCTAGGGGAAAAGGTAGTGGAAAACTCCGTAAAGGAGATATATGTCTCCTAGTGAAAAGTGCAGTGTTGGACGACCCACCACTAGATGGAGTGACGACCTGATAAAATACGCTGGTAATCTATGAATGCAGGTGGGTCAAGTCCATATTTTTGGCAATCTATGGGGGAAATCTAAGTTGAGCAGTGGACTTCTAATGGGCCGTATTGATAGTGATAGTGAATCGTGGTAGAATTTTATTTAAAACTTGTTTTTAAAATTGTTGTTTTTTAGTCTCTCCAGTTTTTTAGGACGATATGAGTGAACGCATCACCGTATTTTATTACGCGCAAATAAAAATTACAAAATAGATTGTTCACGCCCAAACTCTGGTTTCAAGATTTGACGCCGGAGGGCGCTCGGCTCGGTGCCAAACCGGTTTTGACATTCGAGCAAGCGGAGTGGGTTTTTGGCATGGGGCGCGAGCGCAGAACGTGAGTGCAACAGAGTTGCGCCAATTGAGAAAACCCGTAGTCGTGAAGTCGCCAGGGAAAACCTACATTTTTTAGAGTCGGTTTTGTTAGCAAATTGTTGCCACGACGAGGTTTTTTTTAAGTCTAGTCGGTTTGATTAATTATTTAGAATTAATATTGATTGCGACCAACGTCTGAATTTGTTTGTTGTGGGCGCCCAATTTATCGCGAATTTGGTTATTCTAATTTGATAGCGTATCAAAGTGTTTTTGACAATAATATTTTGCGTCGAGTAGTTACTCGTGGGACATTTGTTCGGAGACGTTTTCCCTTGTCGGTTGAACGCTGAACTTTGTGAATCGTGAAGAGATCGCGTTAGTTCCCTATTTGTAATTTCGTGATAAAGGAACCCGGATTGGATGTTGAACTTTGAACTACTGTCCGTTACTCGAGTCGATTATCAGGTGTTTGATTCTCCGATGAACGTTGAATTAGTTGCGTATTGAAGTTAGTTGTTCCCTATTTGTAATTTCGTGATAAAGGAACCCGGATTGGATGTTGAACTTTGAACTACTGTCCGTTACTCGAGTCGATTATCAGGTGTTTGATTTTCCGATGAACGTTGAATTAGTTGCGTATTGAAGTTAGTTAAATGTACAATTAAGTTGATAGACTGCAATAGTGACATGAAGAAATAAATTAACCGTGGGTGACGCCGCTGGAGATTACCACAATTTGGAGCAGTGCCGGAGTCAGGGTTGCTGCCGACTTCAACGGTCCAGTCAGGTCAACCATCATCCACACCACTAAAACACCACTACACATTCCCCTAAACACCTTCGGCCTGACCGAACCTTTGGGACAGTCTTTGCCTCAAACCCAGGTACGTACTCTTTATTTAACTAGCCTTCCCATTAAAAGTTTAGTAGGATAGGATAATTTTCCATATGGCATTCGAGCCCGACCTGCGGCTGCCCGTTGAATCTTCCGCTCATGGGCCCCGGGACATTCGGCCTTTGCAGCGGCAGCTGCGGGCCGTTACATAGATAACATATCGTGACACCACTAAGTTTATAATTTGGTGCAGAAAAAATTCGCTGTTCTACTCTCATTTCTTAGAGTGGTAGAGCCACGCGGCTTTTGCTGTCGCACGGATGGGCCGGCTCGAACCGGGGTGGTACCACGACCTCACAGAAAACCAGCGTGAAGTAGAGGTTTACCTCTGCGTTTTGCTTGGTGAGTGCAAGTGGCCGGAGGCCCTTTTTACTTGGAATGAGGCATTCCATCTTAGTCCTCACGGGTGACAACGCATCTGCATTTTGATTCGTAATCGAGGATAGATGTAGATGTCTATGGGCCGCAGCAACCACTTACTATCAGGTGGACTGTGTGCTCGTTTGTCACCCTTATCCTATAAAAAAAATATTCTTAAGAATGTACTAGAAAATTTGGATGTTAGAAAATCAATGGTACTCGCCAGCACTATCTAACTGGGATTTTCTCTATTGTATTAAATTTTATGCAAGTGCCTTGCCCCTAAACTAAAGGGTTTTCTCAATTGGCGCAGGTAGATTTTGACGGCCCATAGCGGCTATTTTGTTTTAGTGACATCTATCAAATCTTTTGTTTATTATTCAGTTACTTATACCAAATCACCATGGCAAGTTACACGATAAAACAGGACGTTAAAAATGATAAAACTTTATTATCAAAATAAGTGTTTATTAGTGCAAACGGTGCGAGTATTGCGCCTAATTTACGGTACACGTGGTGGCTTGGCTTCACAGTCGACCATTCAATGTTTGGTCGCCAAATTAGAATTTACCTGTTCGACGAACAATCAACCAACCCCCGTACGTTCAAGGAGTGCTAGATCGGCCAGGAACATCGTCACGCTTCGTGAAAGTGTACAGCAGAACCCGAAGCAGTCGATTCCTCGCTGTGCACAAGAACTCGGGCCTTTAGCAGACTACAACTTGGCGCATTTTGCGTCGGAATATAGGCCTACACCCGTGCAAGATCCAATTGACCCAAAAGCTTAAAGTTCATGACCATAGACAATACCGTTTGCTCACTGACTGGGCTTCGAATCGTTTGAAAGAGGAACCTCTAATGCTGAGGCGGGCATTTGAACGATGTCATATTCCATACTTAATGGCACAAGTGGACCTTTCACACTCAGTTTGTTTTATTTTATTTCAACATCTATCCACCTTTATTGAAAAATCCTTTATTAAAGCTCCTTTTCTACTCCACGGGTGATTGTTGTGAATTTGAAAAGTGGTGGTATGTGTTACAATAAAAAAAAACTGTGATTTTGAATAAAGATATCTTATACCACACTGTTTATAAAAATAAATCTGAGAGAAATATGTAACAAACATCTCAAACGATCTTTCGATGAACTCTCAGCTGAAATATAATTCGAAAGCCAGAGATAGGATATACTCCAGTCAAGAGGAAATCGCTTGAAATATATCTGTGTAAGAAGTAATTTATTGAGTAGGAGAGTGCTGACACAAATATAAATACACATTTTATTTACACGATAAACATCACCTACTACTACAACTAATTTAAGGAATTCAATACACAACTATTGGAACAGGTAATGTTGTGTTCGCCGTTAGGAACGCCACGGATTTGGAACTTAAATTTCGGATATCAAAAATTAATTATATATTTTTGATAAGGGCATGTTTCTTGAAACTCCACCTCATATTATGAATTCCAATAAAAACTCCCGGCTTTAATAAACATCGAATGAATTTGGCCATATATCGTATATTATACGATGATTAAGCTTTTATTGCGGTTACGGTCAGTAAAACAATTTCATTTTATCATGCTCGTAATAAAAATATCCGCTGTATAATATTTTCAACACTGTATTATATTTTACAACGTACTTTTTCGTTTGACGTAACAATGGGAGTTAAGTAAACATGACGTTTTAACGGAGTGGCCACTATTAATTATAATTATACCCACATTGTCCAAAATTCGTAATCAAGATTTTTTTACACTTAAATATTAAAAAAAATAGTTTGAATTGGATAATACAAGGCAGCTGAGAATCACAGCATCAGAAAGCAAAATTTTTTTTCACAAGTTCAGATTTGAAAAATTAGACAAATAACAAGTTATGGTGCTAAAATTATATATGTCGTATACGGCCGTAAAAATAAAGCTAATGTGTAAGCCTATGGACGTAAAAATGATTACGAAATCAATAATAACTTATTGGTTATAAAGTGTGGTCTCTTTGTGAACAAATTATTTCCATGTTTGAGATGTAGCCCTGATGGTTCGATATTCGAAGATGATAAGTTCGTTTCATGCATTGGAGTAAAATATCTACCCTCATTGAAAAGCTGTTCTCCTTTTGATGTTAATAAAGTAAAAAATCTAAAGCATTTACACTATTAAATATAATCAAATTCATTTAAAAAGAAACCATAGTGATAATTTTCAGGTTCAATTAACGCTTGCTGTATTAGGTTTAGAGTACTGTGACTTTATTATCTGGTCTGGGATTCATAGTTTTGCTACTGAAAGATGAAATATTGATTAACGGATTAACACAAAACCCCCCACTAGTGCTGCCTCTGGCGGATCTCTTTTAAAGCTTCAGGGGAAACAGGCTAATTCAAAAATTTTATGATATTCTATTGTTTAGCTTTTAATTTTTTTACATTCAGTAATTGAGTAAATCATGGAGACTGACGAATATAACTTTCTACCTAGTTTTAATGCAGCAGTCCGCAATATTAATGCTGTCTTTGGAGATGACATGATGGATGAACGGACTGCGTTTTTGGTTTAATCCTTTTCGTGGTGGAAAGTTCCACTTATAAAATGAACCACGAGGAAGACCAAATACTAAGACAAATAACAACGTATTAAAAGTCACGGTGAAAGCCAATACTTGTCAAACAACATCGCACAACGGTATCGTAACCTCGCAAAGCCATGAACGGTCCTTCACTCAATATGTATTTATGTATACATTTTTGAGGGAATTACTTTATTAAATAAATTTAAATTTACATTGTCTTGCAATAAAACAAGTGTTTCTATTTTAATTTTCAATGGCAATTTCATACTTAAATCACTAAAATAATATTTTTAATTTGAAAAAACGATCTAACAAGATAATTTGAGATGAAGTAACAGGTAAATTAATAAATGGATCAGTTAGTTTTGATGCTTTTGTTATGGTAAACATAAGCATCTTCATTTCACCCCAACACAAGTCATATGTCAAGTCAAGTTGAATATAGGCAAATTGGCAACAGCATTTTATTATTACCATGTAATTCTTATGCTACTGCTAGATGCTGCTGCTATTTCCTATTTACATTTTCTGCTATCACCTTTCACACAACCTACTGGATAATATAAAGTTGTGAATTATTTTACGTCATCACTAGTCGGCACCATAACCTAATAGTATGCCCTTTTTCCTTTTCTTAAAGAAAAAAACACAACTGCGGCTTCCATCTAACTGTGAAAATGTTTCCTATTCCGTAGAAGAGGTTTTCAGACATAAAGTAACCTGACCTGAACAAACAGCTAAAACTGCCGAAACAATTTCCCAATAAACAATAGAAAATCATCGCTGTTCGAAATCGGAACTGCAACTCATGCTAATTAGCAACGGTATTACAGAACTGTAAAACATATTTTTAAGTAAATATAATATCGAGCCATTACCGCCGAATTATCGTTAGACACATTTTTACCTAAACAGCGTTTTTTGTCCCAAACCACATTTTAAACTATAACGGACTTGGTTCGTCGACATTTCCCGCCAAAATACAATCAATTCGAAAGTTATAGCAAATGCTAAGTTTATCGTTAGCACAACGTTTTTCTATATTTTAGAATAACCGACATAATCAATATATATCGTAAGTTGTATAATTATCTAAGAATTGCAGCGTAAGCGACCCTACTTGTTATCGCAACTGACACAGTACATCAAAATTTGTCGTTTACTATAAGCAAGGTTGCAAAAGACGTATTGCGATGAGCTCATTCCAGTGAAAATTATCTCTCTGCATCTATTTAGTCTTAGATTAATGATACCTATCATTAAGCGCTCTGACCGCGAAGACCTCTTCGCGGTCAGAGCGCGCGATGACCTATCATTAATCTATGTATTTAGTATTAAATATTAATTAATTATGACAAGCTCGTGGAAACTGTCCATGCGGTCGGAGCTTAGTTCTGCAAGGCCCGCCGCAGAAGAACACAAAAACTCTCCGATCACACTCTTAATCTCATGGCTGTTAGGCGGCAGATGAAGCTACAGTCGTCAACAGATTTGACAGCATACAGGCAACTGAACAGACAGATCTCCAAATTCATGCGGCGGGACTTACGCAACTTCAATACAGCTTGTATTGAAGAAGCGATCGAGCGGAACCAAGGCTCCAAATTCTTTGCAGATATGTGTCTGCCAGAAAGAGCCAACTGTCAAAGCTGAAGACCGAGTGTGGGAGCATCGTTTCCAGGACACCTGAGATTTTGAGTGAGATTGAGAGGTTCTATGGGCAGCTGTACACGTCATCGTTGGAGCCACACGCAAGCATGAGTAATGATCCAAGAGCGAGTCTTATCCGACACTATTCCGAAGATATCCCTGACGTCAGTCTAAGCGAGATTAGAATGGCTCTCCAGCACCTTAAAAACGGCAGGACACCAGTGAGGCTGGAATTACAGCGGAGCTTCTGAAAGCGGGTGGTAAACCGGTACTTGAAGTCCTTCAGAAGCTCTTTAATTCCGTTCTCCATGGTGGCACTACACCGGAGGCATGGAGCAGAAATGCGGTGGTCTTATTCTTCAAGAAAGGCGACAACGCTCTCTTGAAGAACTACAGACCGATTTCCCTTCTAAGCCGCGTCTACGTGCTGTTTTCGAGAGTCATTACGAATCGTCTCACACGCAGTCTTGACGACTTCCAGCCTCCCGAACAAGCCGGTTTCCGAAAAGGCTTTAGTACCATAGACCACATACACACCCTTCGGCAAATTGTACAGAAGACAGAGGAGTGTAATCTGCCACTTTGCCATGCGTATGTGGACTATGACAAAACCTTTGATTCCGTCGAAATTTGGGCGGTGCTGTAGTCTCTTCAGCTGTGCCAAGTTGACTGTCGGTATATCAAAGTGCTGAAGTGTTTTTATACTGACTTTGCTACTATGACTACCCGAATACAGAATCAGAGTACGAAACCTATCTAACTGCAGAGAGGTATAAGAAAGGGTGACGTTATATCCCCTAAACTATTCACCGCTGCATTGGAAGACGTTTTCAAGCTACTGGACTGGAAAGGATGCGGTATTAACATCAATAGCGAGTACATCACTCACCTTCGATTTGCCGACGATATAGTCCTTATGGCAGAACTGCTGGTAGACCTAAGCACTATGCTTAATGACCTCAATAGTGTCTCCCAACGGATAGATTTTAAAGATGAACAAGGACAAAATAAAAATCATGTTTAACGTCTATGTCACATCTATGCCGGTAGTTGTTGGGAGCACTAAGCTCGAAGTTGTTGACGAGTATGTTTACCTGGGACAAATAGTCTGACTAGGTAAGTACAACTTCGACCGAGAGGTCAATCGACGGATTCAACTCGGTTGGGCAGCGTTTGAGAAACTACGACACATCTTCTCGTTAGGTATACCTCAAAACTGAAAACGAAATTGTACAACCAGTGTGTGTTGCCAGTGATGACTTACGGATCTGAGACGTGGTCCTTCACTGCTGGCCGTACGGGGAAGCTCAAGGTCGCTCAGCGAGCTATGGAGAGGGCTATGCTCGGGGTTTCTCTGCGTGATAAACTAAGAAATGAGGATATCCGCAGTCTACTGCGAATATTCTCATTTCTAAGTTAAAGCGAAGTGTAGGCGACCGCCTACTAGATGGATTGACGACCCGGTAAGACATGCAGGAAGTCGATGGATGCAGGTGGTCAGGACCGTGCTTTGTGGCATTCCTTTGGTGAGGCCTATGTTCAGCAGTGGACTTATGAAAGACTGTAATGATGATGATATAATTACCTGGTTATCGCGTGATAGATCTAAGTTTTATTAAGTTTAAAGTGGTGCGATAGTGTTGTATAGTGTTTAGTAAATCACTGCAGTTACTTATTGCAATTCTACTATACGCCGGTAAAGGTATGTAGGAAGACATTTAAGTATTGTGATTTTGTTAGTAAGTGAATGTGAATAAATAACAAAAGGCTACTAATTTTTGACTAGCGATTATTCGTGGCTTTACCTGCGTCACAGTGACCACGTGGCTTTCGTGCTTAACTTTGGTAATCACTAAAGCGTTGCCGGCACTGAGCTTTAGGCAACTGTCTGTTCTCTTTCTATTGCTTACTTAATCTGTTACCTACTTAGCTAAAGTAATTGTTGTTGGATGTAAGGTTTTGTATATAACTGAACCGACTGGGTAAGTACCTACCTCTGCCCTACAGTTACAGTAAAAGAACCCATAGTGTCATAAATCTGTATGCAGATAGTTGTGTTGGGCAAAACAGAAATCGTGCAATGATATCCATGTTATTTTATTTTTTGAAAACAGCAACTACGATTACTGCAATAAAAGTAACTTATCTCCTACCTATGGTGCCTGTTGACTCCATTCACAGTACAATTGAAAGTTTTATCCCTAATAAAACAGTGTGGGCTCCTTCTGATTGGCCAACTATGGTCACTAATTCTAGATCCGATCCAATAGGTTATTTTGTACATGTTTTGAATTATACTGATATTATGGACTGGAAGTCTTTCTTGCAAGCTTTATTGCCAGTGAAATTTAAAATAGCCTTCAAAACTTTAATAATGGTACATTTTAAAAAGAACAATCCAGTAATTACACACCAATATGGTTTTTTCGAAGATATCAATAAACAAATGTTGAATATTGATCTAATTATTAGATTAAGAGGCAATACGGCAACTATAATTAATGGACCAGTACATTTATAACATTCGGAAATAAAATTTCGGCTGCAAAGTACAAAGATCTTCTGGATCTATGTAATAAAAATATAATACCATGCAGGTACTCGTACCATGAAGAGCATGTAAATATGAAACATGATGAAGCAGTTCCTGACGTGTTACCTGAAACTGATGCAGATGATAGTGATAAGGAGAATTAAAGGTTTAATTTTAGTTGAAATTGGATTATTTGATCTGTGTTCTTTTAAATGTTTAATTAATGAGTAATATTAGCTGAAACGAATGCAGGTAATATGAAAGCTTTAATTTCCTTGATAATTCTTTAAGTTTAATAATTCTATTTTAAGTTTCATTCATTGATCTCAGTATTCTCTAAAATGTTAAAATAATGAGCAATATGTTATATATTTAACTATATATTTTAAGATATTTTTTTACATTAATTTATTAAATACCCATTTATTTATGATGATACACTTATTTATAAACGTATTTTGCAGATACCTTTCCATATTGTACTATCACTGGCACCTGAATACATAACCTTAACATACATAAATTTGCATTTGCTTACATTTCATAATTCTTTACACAAAATTCACACTTACACACTACTTTTACACTTAAGATTAACAAATATTAAATACTTCAGTAATATGCTTCAATTCTTGGCCTCTCAACCTAGATATCTTATATTACTTTACTTTGCAATACTTATTTTTCAGAATATGTTAATTGTTGTTGCGCACTACAAGCGATCGCTATTTTATTCGAAACGGATGATAACTCTTTATCACCGTCGGAGTGTACATATACATTAGGGTAAAGTATTTTTCACTAAGTGATTTAAACATCCTTTTTTAAATTCGTATATTATTAGTAAACACACACTCGTAATTAGTATTTTGAATATACGATGCATTAATTATAGCTTTAAAATTAACATTATCACTCAAATTGTTTATTTAATACTATTAGTGAAAGAATTTGAGTTTAAATTGCACTATGGAACGTATTTAAGTAAATCCCAAATACTTAGTTATGGGCACTTACTCATAGTGGTTGCTTTACATATTTACTGCACACAATTAAAAATGTTTGGTCTTAATTACTAATATAATTAAAAGGCGATAGCACAAAAAACTTAAGCGATGATCTTGACCAATTTTCTATATCAAACTCATCACTACTTTATTATCTGGATAATTTGTCTAGGTTAATATCTAATCAAAATTGTAACTTATAAATAATGCATCAAAACATTAGAAGCATAACTCGCAATATGGATGAACTTAAAGTTCTAATACATAGGACAACTTTAGAATGGGACTTAATTCTTCTTACAGAATGTTGGTTGCCGTCCACCCACTATATTCCGATAATGGGTGGCTATAACTATTGTGAAACTCTTAATAATGCAACCCAAAATGAGGGTGTAGTAGTGTATTTCAAAAAATCTTTGAATATAACCTGCAGGTGTTGTCAATATCAGATTGTAATTCTATTTTTCTAAAAATATGTAAGGACACTATAGTCATTGTAATTTATAGACTACCTGGATTTAAGGATCCCACAAATTTTATTGAATCGCTTAGTAATATGCTCGATCAATATTCACATTATAAAAACATAATTATTATTGGCGATATTAATATAGATATTGTTATACACAGTAAAGACTCGTACGCTTTATATTACTTAAATTGTCTAGCATCTAAAGGTATGTTACCTGCCCACACCTTACCTACCCATGGCAAAACGTGTCTAAATCACGTTATATTGAAAACAAAACTACAGTCAACTTGCTACGTTGCGGAGACTTCCATAACTGATCATGACACTCTTATATTTCTATTTGAGGCTACTTTGAGTACACGTAGTTTGCCACCAAAAATTAAAGAACATATAAATAATGATAAATTAGACTTTAGCACTTTAGACTTTAAAAGTATTTATTCTATGGTGGACGTTGACTTAGCGGCTACATTCCTGTTAGAATCCTTAAGTAATGCTTTAAAAATTAATACAAAAACAACTAAAGTTTCTAATCGCAAAATTATTAAAAAGCCCTGGATTACCCCAGGTATTTTGAGATGCTTAAGAAATCGTGACAAATTACACCAAAAATTTAAAAAATATCCGGATGATGACGTAATCATAACTACATACAAACGTTACCGTAATTACTGTAATGAACTACTTAAAAAATTGAAAGAAGAATATGAAAAATCACAACTAACAGCAGCAGTTAAAATAAGTAATAAAAAGCTTTGGGACACAATTAAAAGAGTCACAAATACGAATAAACAAAATAATAATGCTGATAAATTATTAAACAAAGCTGACCCCAAAACTTCAGTTAATTATGTTAATTCATTTTTTGTAAATATGGGTAAATCTTTGGCAGAAAAACACCACATTAATAACAACACTTCTAGCATTTTTCCTATAAACACATATCAGCATTCCATAGTATTTCTTGACACGGACGAACATGAAATAGAGACAATTATTTTAAATATGAAAACTGATTGTAGCGTAGGTAGAGATAATATTTCCACTTTCCTTCTAAAAAGGTACAGAAATTTACTAGTCCCTCCCATTACATATATATGTAACCTTTCCCTTAAAACTGGTAAATTCCCCAACTGTTTTAAACTAGCTGAAATTCACCCTATTTACAAGAGCGGTGATGCGGGCTGTGTCAATAACTATAGACCCATTTCCATTCTTCCCACTGTGTCAAAAATACTAGAAAAAGTAATCAACAAGCACTTGACTAATTATTTAGAGAAACATAATCTGTTATCACATTGCCAATATGGATTTCGACCAAAACGTTCTACACAGGATGCAGTTCATGAACTAACTGATTTCATTGTTACAAACCTTGACAGTAAAAAGATAGTAGTTGCTATATTCCTTGATCTAGCTAAAGCATTTGACACTGTCTCCGTTCCGCATTTGTTGAATAGGCTAGAAGATCTTGGAATAAGAAATACACAGCTACAACTGTTCTCTGACTATTTAACGGGTCGATATCAGAGGGTAAGGATTGGTGGTTGCTGCAGTGATGATCTTCCCGTATCATATGGTGTACCACAGGGTAGTGTACTTGGTCCAACGCTATTTCTTACATATATTAATTCCCTATGTAATGTAAAAATTCACAATGGGAGGATCATTGCTTTTGCGGATGACATGGCTCTACTTTTCCAGGCAGATACATGGTCTGAGGTATTTAACCTCGCACAAAATGGGTTTGATTTAGTAAATAAGTGGCTAAAAGAATATAAACTTACATTAAATGTCGATAAAACAAAATACATAGCATTTACTACAAAAAACATCAATGTACCTGAATTAGAATACTTCCACATTACAGCTCACTATTGCTCCCAAATTGATAGCTCTTGCTCCTGTCCTACACTCTCTAGAACGGATTGCATAAAATATCTCAGCGTAATGATAGATAACACCCTTAGCTTTCACTTTCATATTGGCCTCTTAAGTACTAGGATACGTAAGTTAATTTATATTTTTAAAAATCTACGACGTGTTGCAGATCTTAATGTAATAAAAATGGTATATTTTGCACTGTGTCAATCATTGTTGACATATTGTATTACCATCTGGGGAGGCGCACCTAAATCAACCATATTGCAATTAGAAAGGGCCCAGAGGGCGGTACTAAAAGTTAGCAATTCTCTACCATTCCTTTTCCCTACAACTGACCTTTATCAACAGTGTAGTGTCTTATCTGTTCGCAAATTGTTTATATTACACACTGTGCTACTACAACATTCTATGATACAGTATGAGTCCTCCAATAATGACAAACGAAGGAAATATGTAGTTTGTCCCAGTAAATGTCTAAAGACCCAATTTTCACATAGATTTTTCTGTTTCCTGGGAGGTTACCTTTATAATAAATTGTATAAACGCTTATTAATTTACTCTCTAACAAAACATGCATGTAAACAAAAATTACAGAAATGGTTGCTGAATATCGATTATAAGGCTGCTGAAAATTTACTGACAGTATTATCCTAACAACACATACCTAATACAAACACACACACGCACGCACACACACACACACACACACACACACACACACACGCACACTATTTTTATTTATATATAAATAACTTTAAAAAGATAGAATATAGAATCATTCCTTGTAGTATATTTGAAAATGTAAATATTATGTGCAATTCGTTAGGTTGAGGGCCTGGTGATCTATAACACAGGGATTACCCTAGTATGGACACCAGTGTCTCACAAAGGTTACAAATTGTCTGCAACCGTATAATTTACCTAAGAAATAATGTGAAATTTTATACCTTTGTGAAGAGGAAATAAAAATGATTTATTATTATTATTATTATTATGAAAATTTATCCGTAGTTAAAATGACCTATTGTCACTTACGTTATAAACTGAAACCAGGTTATTTTTTTATCGCAAGTGTTATCTCAAACGCCCGGAATCATAAGAAGTGGTTCGTTTGAGCAAAAATATTGTAAACGCCAAAAAAGCCTCTAAACCTATTGTTTTTTCGAGAATTTTAACTGCTACACCTAAGGCTTCAAAAACCATAATTATATGTTAAATTTCAATTTAATAGCGCAATTATTTGTAAAAATATTTAAAAAATACCGTCTCCTGTAAAATTTGGTTTTTGTCGGTTACGCTAAGTCGGCGGTAATGGCTCGATATATTATAATAAATATACTACTGCCCAAATACTCAAACGCTGCTCAATTTTAAGATGCTGTTAAGTCTCGTGTTGTCTCTATCACTTTAAGTCAAAGTGAGTGTGACACCACAAGACTTAACGACATCATAAAATTGAGTAGCATTTGAGTATTTGGCCATAAGGCACATATAGTAGGGCTTTATGACATCACTTAAATCATCTACCCGATACATATTTCAAGTCTTAATTTCATTCAACTTAAATTTCAATTTTTTTTATTAATTATTAGCGATAGAAAGAATTTTATATAATTATCTTAATTGTCATTTTCCTTAATTTTCACACTTGGCAATTGACGATCATAGTACCAAACGTCTCGCACCATTAACGCTATAGCTTATCGCCAATCTGGAGTAATTATAAACTTACTGGCCTATTCCATAGTTACTCGTTACGCGACACCCACGGGACGATGTGTGGTGATGGATTTCCTTACACCGCCATTACACGGTCATTATTTATAAGGTCGCGTTCCGACGACTCGCACCCGCTACGCACACGCCACGCGCGTCAGCTCCCGCGTTTAACTCGCTTTGAAATTTGTTGCATATAGTTTGAGTCTTATGACAAAAAAATAAAATTGAAATTGCATTTATCGACGTTCAACCGCACCGACCTCGCACACGCCACGCGCCCGGCTCGATCCCGCTTCGCGCTGAACCCGCGCTCACCCTGCACACGCGCCCGCCTCGTTCCCGCTCCGCACTGATCCCGCGCTCACCTCGCACACGCGCTTTTTATACAATTTCAGATGTATTAATTTGTCATAAAACTCAAATTATATGCAACAAATTTCAAAGCGAGTTAGACGCGGGTGTTGACGCGCGTGGCGTGCGCGTAGTGGGTGCGTGTCGTTGGAACGCGCTCTCAAAGACACCCGGTTGCATGTCGCACAAGTTTGGAAAAGAGACGGACATACTCATTCCTATGATTTAAAGATTTAAGGAACTGCTAAGCTTAGCATTCACTCAGATCTCAATTCTGTTATCGGCATAACCAAAACCCTGTCGTCGAATGTATCGAACTTCATCATATTTATGTTATTTGTGTGATAGAACTTATATGCCCATTTTAGTGACGTTAATTACTGCGTGTTTTTAATTAGTACATTTTTAACTCGTAATCATTTTAAATAATACGGTTAAAATAGTGTTACGCAGTCAGCTTTTGTAGTTGAATGACTCAATAAACTTCAGCATTAATATTCATATATTTTAAAAAATCTGAATGTATTGTTATGTGAATAGAATTTGCCGAGCTAATCAAAAAACTGGGCGTTAGTATGTTTCACGTGCCATGTCAATCATTGGATATTACATAGGATTGCTTTCAGTTTGCAATCTCTCAATTCGTCAGTGCTTCAGTCACTGCCGAATTGAGAGATTGTATATTGAAAGAAATATAATAGCCTAACACTTATTTAGTTTGATTTGAGTTTCAGATTCTATTGTAGGTGTTTCATTCGTTCATTTATTAAAGTTTAAAAAAGTGTACTGCTGAACATAGACCTCCCTCATAGATTGCATCGTACACTAATATTTGTCAAAGTTGGTAGGTGGGTTGGTGAACGCAGATTATTTTGTGATTGCTATTAGGAAGACACCGCTGGCCACCTCCTGGTTTGTTTCCTTCGGTCGCTTCTTACGACAACCACAGGTCGATAAGAAGAAGTGGATATTCGTTCACCGACAATGTACAATAAAACACTGTAACCATATATTAAAATAATTATTGACTAACTTTCTTCTTATTATTATTCTTCATCAGCCTTTAAAAATATACTGCCGGATATGAGCCCCTCATATTCTAGCGGGAATTTACCTTAATATCCACATATGGCAGGCGGATTAACGATCGCAGTTCTAAAACTCTGGCACCTTCGACGCTGCACTGTCTGGATTATTTTATGTACAGAATTACGGGTGACAATCGAAAACACAGTCCACCTGGTGGTAGGTGGATGCTGTGGTGTGGTGTATGTCCATAGACATATTTTAGCCTATGTGCTTTATAAAAGGCCGAGTGAAAACTACAATAGTACTGGCACTGGTAAAAGGTTTTATTTTAATTTTCAGTAATGTATGAAAATGTTTATATGAAGATGTTCAACCAACGTCTTGAACTAGGGGTTACTATATTATATATGTGCGTATGCCACAACGTAAAAAAGGATAATTTAAATAATTACTATATGTATTTACAATTATATCGAAGAGGAGTCGGTACAAATAACAATTATAAATAAAAATTAGTAAAAATGTCAAAAAATATTTTAAATATTGAAAAAACTCAAAATTCAAATAAAAGAGTAAACATGCACCAAATCCCCAATGACACACGAATAACAAAATTAGCACCAAGTTTTGAAGTTAGCCTTTCAACCATTATCGTCACTCCCCTCATATGTATAATGGGAAAACCGATGACTAACGTACGCGTCAAACGTCAAAGGTGGGGTAACAATGTATATTTCTCTGTAAGCACCTTCGTAATTCTATAACTGCCCTAAGGTTAACTGGCAGAGAATGTTTTTAGCATTAAGTCCTCCTTTTGTTCTGGTACTTAATATGTAAGGTTCAATAAAGTTTAAATAAATAAAATAAAAAATAACAGACGAATAAAGAGATTTAAAAACTTATAGAAATATAAGTACGCACAACACGCGCATAAGATTTTCTTTTTGATTATCTCCTATCTCATCCTGCGAATGTCGTAACAGGCGACTAAAATATAATGTTGGATAAACATCACGTATTTATACTTGGTATTAAATATACTCGTAGATATTTTGCGCTCTTGGCGCTGCTTCCATACATATATATGTATGGAAGCAGCGCCAAGAGCGCAAGATATCTGATACTACGATCCCCAATAAACCTGTCATGCGTAACGACAAAGGTAATGTTTCCTGCTATTGGTTTCTATGTCTCCCAGAGGTTTGCTTATTTTATAACTCTCCACTAACATTAATTAATTACCTAAGTATATTTAAAGGTGACAAACAAGCCACACTGCAGCTATAATAGTTGCAACACAAATGGGTCGGCACGACCGAGGCAGGACCACGCTCTCACAGAATCATCTCATCATCATCATTACATACTCTCACAAGTCCACTGCTGAACATAGGCCTCCCCAAGGAATGCCACAAAGTACGGTCCTGAGCCATTTGCATCCATTGAGTTCCTGCATGTCTTGCCAGGTCGTCACTCCATCTAGTAGGGGGCCACACGAGAATCTTTTTTCCCCATCGGTTGTCGGTTCTTCGAGCCGTATGGCCGGCCCATTGACACTTTAGCTTATTAATCCGTTGGCCTATGTCGGTTACTCTGGTTCTACTCGTTTCTAAGTTTATCACGCAGAGACCCTCTAGCCAGTAGTGAAAGACCACATCTCAGATCCATAAGTCATCACTGGCAATACATACTGATTGTAAAATCTTGTTTTCAGTTTTTAGGTATACCTTAAGAGAAGATGTGTTGTTATTTCCCGAACACTGCACGTTCGAGTTGAATTCGGCGGAATATATTATTGAAATTGAATATAGTGTCGAAATAGTGTGTGTAAGACTTGCTCTTGGATCGTTATTCATACTTGCGAATGGCTCCAACGAGACGTGTACCTCTCATGATATGACTCTCACAGAATATCAGCGTAAAATGGCAGCTTAATACTGCAGCGTTTCGTATGGTGAGTGTAGAGAACTGGAGACCTTTTTTACTAGAAACGAGGTTGGAATATCCCCAGGAGTGACAACTCATCGGTATTTTGATTCTTAATCGAAAATAAATGTGCCACAGCCACAGCACCCTTATTCTAAGTCAACATGATTACAAAAAGAAGCCATGGCGTAAAGATACCTATTTCTATTCTTGAAATTCTTTACCAGCAAAAAAAGTCCTGTCATTCACCATTCGAAACACATCATGCCGATATTTCTAGAAGAATTTTTCATAGTTATCTCATAATTCTACGCATAACATGGTAATAACAAAATACTAGTTCATCAGGTTTATCCCTTTAACCGACCACGGAAATGGTGGTTATTTTTGGAGAATCATAGGCTTAATCAAACGTATAGACACGAAAACAAAAAATAAACTACCTTACCTGGTAATGTGTTATGCGATACGATCTAAGTTAGGCCACGATGCAGTCTCAGAGATAGAGTTAATTTGGCTCCGGTTGAGATCCTTAGGGTAGTAGTCTGATAATTTGATCTGTGAATTTTTAGCCAATAGGCCAGTAATAGAATACTAGTGTCAGAATTTCAAGAAAATATTAATGCATATATAATTAGTGTAAGAAAGAACATATAGGTGACGTGAAGCACCGACGCTCTGGGAAGTCTGCAGACTGTAAACATGTTCAAGATCGTCCCCGCCATTACATCAGATTTGATAGACCACAAATCCTCGCAAAAGAACACCGATTCCTACCAAGGATGATACGCGAGGCTATTGGAATTTAAAAAATACATCCTAATTTCAATAGAGAAGATGGATGGGTGCTACTCTCTGCTTGGGATCCTATATTTACAAAATTAAATCCAAGCCCAAGCATACCACTACTGCACGTAAATCTTACCAAAAATGAATATTAAAAAACTGAAGGTAGCAGGGCTAACTGTGACATCAGGGACGTCAAACATCTTAGTCCCCCCGGTGACCACGAGTTGCTGCAAAGCACCCGAAACGTCGTTAATTAAAATAGTAAAATTAAACGCGATAAAATCCGTAAAAACTAGTTTTATTCAATGGTTACCGATAGTTAAACTCCTTCAGCCGCTATTTAACTCCGTCCTTTACGGTGGTAACTCCTTCAGCCGCTATTTAACTCCGTCCTTTACGGTGGTACTATGTAAGACTGGATTAAGTTTTATCACCGAAACTCTTTACTGCTGTATCGGAATACGTTTTCAAGCTACTGTAATAACTCAAAAACTGTTGGTCAGACCTTGATTAAATTTATATGGGACCAGACGTGAAGTACCAGCTTTCAAATAAAAAAATAATAATTGAAATTGGTTCACCCAGTAAAAAGTTATGAGGTAACACACATAAAACACATACAGTTGAATTGAGTTCCGGCTCGTTTTTGAAGTTGGTAGAAAATAAAAGTAGAATAATATGTGATAAAGAAATATTACTTTGTACTTTTGTATACAATTACACGCACAACTCTTTTATTTTCCGAACACTCTGACTTTATTTGGTTGTTATTTCTAGAACTAGAAATACATGTGTTGCAGTAACTTAGGAAAACATACGAGTACATAAGCATCAATACATAAGAGAGGTTTAACTGTAACGAGCTGTTGTAAGATCGGGTTAATGTTTCTCCCTCTGACGGACCATCATTGTTACATTCATAAAAGCTCGCATTAAAATGCAGGAAGCGCATTTCACAAACCAAATTTTCTTTCCCTCCCTGAAAAGCTTTTGTTTTAAGTTCCAATGAGTTTCGTCATAAATCTCCCAGAGGCATGTTTACGCTTTAAGCCCAAAGCAATTTTTAGAGATTTTTTTAAATTATGTAGCATAATTTAAATCAGCGATTGTTGTTAGTGAAACTCCTACTTCCAGGTATTCATTCCATATAATCAGGGTAATTAAGTTACAAGATTTTTATGACGTTTTAAAAAATACATTTTTTTTAAGTCGATCAATAAATAATAAAAGTAAGGGAAATAAGTGTCACTATATCAAATATGTTTGAAAGATATTATCTTATTAAAAGCGGATTAAAATGCGAAAAATCGATTATTATTAAACTCTTATTATTAAAGTTAACTATTGAAATAGTTGACAAGCATCCTCTACTGATTAAGAAACCGTATGGGTAAGTATTACCCGAGTTACATTCACGCCAAGGATTATGAGGTGGCAGGCTTGAGAAATAAAAAATATATTGAGTCTACACTCACTATATTTTTATATTAGTAATAATAGTAATAATTGTTATTTATTTGTAATATATATATATATATATATATATATATATATATATATATATATATACATATATACTAACTAGTGCTCGCGCAATTCAGTGAATTACGATCAAATTTGGATGACCAACATCCAAATTGATCGTAATTCCCTAAATTTTTAAGTTTGTATATTAAGCAAGCTGTATTATTCTTCCAAATCCATAATATATAAAACACAGATAATATAAGTGCCTTTTTGCCGTGACATACATTAAAAATTGACTTACACACAAAATTCGTCAGAGTAATTATATGTATGTAATTATTCATTGGCAACAAAATTCTTCGGTGATAATTTCTATGCTGCGCGACTGTTTGACCAGAGACTAATAAGTAATAAGTAAGTGCCATTGGCCTTAGAGTAACAACGCACATACACGTACATATTATGGCAGTGTGAACCTGAGGTATAAACGCCGACTAACAATATAATTTTTCCAAGCGACAATAATATGTTTGCATTAGCAGCATTTTTTAACAGTGGTAGAGCCACGCGGCAGCTTTTGCTGTCGCACGGATGGGCCGGCTCGAACCGGGGTGGTACCACGACCTCACAGAAAACCAGCGTGAAGTAGAGGTTTACTTTTGCGTTTCGCTTGGTGAGTGCAGGTGGCCGGAGGCCCTGTTTACTGGTAATGAGGCATTCCATCTTAGTCCTCACGGGTGACAACGCATCTACATTTTGAATTGTAAAAGAGGATAGATGTAGATGTCTATGGGCCGCAGCAACCACTTACCATCAGGTGGACTGTGTGCTCGTTTGTCAACTTTAACTATGCGAAACCCCACGCTTTTTAAGCATATTGGGCGCTCGCGCACTTGTTATTTGTGTTCACTTTCATTTATGGAATTAAAAAAAACCATACTTATCTATCACAAGTTTAAAACAGTTTTCAAAGAGAAAACAGTAAGGCTTTTCTCTTTTAATTATAATGTTGACGACGATTTTTACTTTTTCGAACTTCAGCAAATCTATTGAAATGTAATTGTTGCGCAAAAACATTCTTTTTAAATTGAACACACGGACAAGTGTTGAATGACGACAGAAACGCGAATTATAATAATTTGCTCGATAAAAAGCTAAACATCTATAAAATCATGTACTTTTTAAAAATTTAAGATGTGATGATGATCTATAATGAAACAGTGCAAAAGTAAGATAAATGAAAAAAAAATATTAACATTTGGAGACCCATCTAGTTTTAAAATATTTTGGCATATACAAATATGTCAAAAATATTTTAAAGCTAGCTGGTCCCCGCGACTTCGCCCGCGTGGAATTTAGTACGATCGGAATTTATGGGTATTATTTTTGTCGCGGAACCCTAATTATTTTTCTAAAATAAAAGTAGCCTAAGTTACTCCTTATAACATTAACTATCTGCTAGTGAAAGCTTCATCAAAATCAGTCCAGACGTTTCGGAGATTAGCCGGAACGTACGGACAGACAGACAGATAGAGAAAAAATTTTGAAATTGTGTTTTGGTTATACTTTCATACGTATTTAATAAAAAGCTGTTATTTTGACATAACAAACAGACACTTCAATTTTATTTATTTGCAATAAGTATGTTGTATAGTATAGTAGTATAGAATATAACAAAAGATGTGTTTATGTTACTTTACTGTTATATTACTGTTTTTATTCGGAAACATTTTACCAAATCAAGTAGATAAACAAAAAGTAAGTAAAACAGCCTATTTATTATTTATTTCTAAGAAATTCTGGAAGGGAGAGAAGTCCGTCGCGCTGTTTATATGCCTGTTGGCGTATTTCGCGTTCTATTTTTATTCGGTATCTGAAAAAAAAACTTATTTTAAATTCCTGATGTTTTGATTATTTTACAGTACCTTTTATCATGGTAGGACTGAGGTAATCAACTTGCCAATGTCATATTATTATTTTGTTAAACTTTAGTTATTTTTCAAAATTCACAGACTTTTAAATCAGCAGGCGCTGAAAAATTTGCATTAACATTAACAAAAATAATAATATAAGAGTATAAAAAAAACTTAAATAACAGGCATTGATCGTGAGCTGTGATGATCTTGACTTTTTTTTTATTTTATCCTAGTCATCCTTATCAGAATACTAAGATGAAGTTATTAAATTAATGTGTTATCATGTCATGCAAAATTTCATTACAAAATAATCGGTCGTCTCCAAGTTGGTGTAAATTTTATTAAAATATTCCGCTACATAAATAGATAGACAGACGCGAAGCTAATAAAAGTATGTGAAAATGGTGGAAACTAAAGTTATCATATACCTACTCCTCACAGTATAGGGCCAAAGATGCTGCGTTTGCTTACTGAATGACTAATATTTTCATAGTTATAATATTTTATACCTCGTATACACCCGCGTTTTTAACAAGCTAACTGTAGCTGTACTATAACTACAGCACAGATGGGTCTGATTGACCGAAAAAAAAAAACGCTTTCATAGAATACCACGTTAAATTACAGCATTACGCAACGTTGTGCTTTTTACGGTAATTGACAAGAGCCGGAAATCTTTTTCAGCAGTAACGAATGTCGTTGTAGTGCTCAAAGGTAACAACACATCTGAAATCTAAAATGATATTTATTTTTGCGTTATATAAGTCTTATCGTCATCATTATCAGCCTTGAAAGTAGGCCGCTTTCACTCTGTGGAAGCTTTGCTGTAATATCCATGCTTGAAATGCGAAATGGTATAAGTAGTACCAAATTTCATGCAATTATGACACATCTTTCCGTCTGGCCTATATATTGTATATCGGGCATATACGAAATGGATAAACCACTATCTATCGAAGACATAATTGGAATTTTCTACTGTCGCCTCTAATGTCAACCATGGGACAAAATCGGGCGATGGATTTTCGTACATCGTCATCACAAAAAAACGAAGAAGCTACTTAATGTGTTGAAATCATTTTATTATTTTAGTTTTTTGAAGTATGTATTTTTTTCTAAGTTTATTTTTGACTTATAAAATGGTTTCGCCCAACGTCATAAAAGACAATTGGTAAAATTAAAAGTTTTGTACAACTGACTTCAATATAAATAAAATGAGAACATTATCAATGTAATCAAAGCCAATTCAAAAAATTATTAAGAATAACGACTACATGAGAAGCACCGGCTTTCAGATGAAAAAATCATGATCAAAATCGGTTCATCTAGAAGAAAGTTCTGAGGTAACACACATAAAAATGCAGTTGAATTGAGAACCTTTTCCTTTTTATGAAGTCGCCTGAAAATCCTTGTAACTTAATTAATATATAATTTAATTTATTATATACTTGGAAGATGAAGTTTCACCAACAAAAATAGCTGCTTTAAATTATTTTACATCATTTTATGAAACAAAATCTCTAAAAATGACTTTAATTTTAAAGAATAAAAAACCTCAGAGATTTATGACGAAACTCATTGGAAGTTAAAACAAAAGCTTTTCAGAGAGGGCACAAAATTTTGGTTTGTGAAATGCGCTGCCTGCATTTTAATGCGAGCTTTTATGAATGTAACAATGATGGTTCGTCAGAGGGAGAAACATTAACCCGAGCTTACTATAGCTCGTTACAGTTAACCCTCTCTTATGTATTGATGCTTATATACTCGTATGTTTTTGTAAGTGATTGCAACACATGTATTTCTAGTTCTAAAAATAACAGCCAAATAAAGTCCGTGTGTTCGTAAAGTTATAAGAGTCTTGCGTGTAATTGTGTACAAACCTACAAAGTGATATTTCTTTACTACATATTGTTCTCGTTTTATTTTAAACCGAATTCAAAAAGGAGGAAGCACTCAATTCGACTCTATGTTCTTTTTTTAAGTGTAACAGCATAACTTTTTTATAGGTGCACCGATTTCGATTGTACAAAAAGTACAACGATTGTGATACTTTTTTCATTTGAAAGCTGATGCATTCCATGTAAAATTGATCAAGTTCTGACCAATAGTTTTTGAGTTATCCACAATAATTTATATTGAAGTCGGTTGTACAAAATGTTTTATTTTAAATTTTATATTTTAATTAAGTAGGTTAAAGATCAGCATACTCATGCAACCCCAGCAGTGAAACGTTACAAGAAAATGTGACGAATTTGTTTTTTTAATTCTGTACTAAATTTCTCCTCTACGTCGATAAAGAACAGTGGTAGAGCCAGGCGGCAGCTTTTGCTGTCGCATGGATGGGCCGGCTCGAACCGGGGTGGTACCACGACCTCACAGAATACCAGCGTGAAGTAGAGTTTTACCTCTGCGTTTCGCTTGGTGAGTGCAGGTGGCCAGTAGCCCTTTTTACTGGAAATTAGGCATTCCATCTTGGTCCTCACGGGTGGAAACGCATCTGCATTTTGATCTGTAACAGGGGATGGATGTAGTCTATGGGCCGCAGCAACCACTTACCATCAGGTGGACTGTGTGCTCGTTTTTCACCCTTATACTATAAAAAAAATAAAAAAAAATAAAGACGTTTCTCTTCAAAAAGTAATTTTTATTTGTAAAAAAAGTAATTTAGAAATAATGATATTTCTATAGGATCTTAAATGTACATTGGCTTTTTTTTCGCAACGCAGGATAATAAAACAAGAGAATAGAAAAGAGATTCCATTTCCATAACAAAGATCACTTAACAAAGGGAAATATCAGGAAGATTTCGTAAGTTTCCTCAGAAGAACAAACAATGTTACAGTTACGTTGCAGTAAAAAAAGTTATATTCGTCGGGTGCGTTGATATTCAAGCGTAAATAGGTTTTCGCGATTATAACTAACTTATTATATTTGTAACTGGTGAATATATTTGCATCTCTTTCTACAGTTCAGTTTAATAAGTCAATGTTTATTTTTTAGTGCTTAAGAAGTACGGAAGTGTAATACGTACTACGTTATAATAATTAGAAAACGATCTTCTCCGTTTTAGATGAAAATGCTTTTTTATATTTGAAAATGACTTTCATAAAAATGTAAAAGTTTCGGTGACCGACGTTTAAGTCAAAGGTTAAATCATGTTTAATTAGACTTATATAAAAGGTATTTCTTATTTCCCTACGCAACTGGTTCATTTATTCATTAGTCACAACCTATCAAAGGTTTACTGTATGCGGGTATGCAACCGAAGTCTTTTTTTTTTGAGTTGTTACCAGGAAGATCTCGCTGCCCATCTCCTGTTTCATTTCTCCCATTCGTTTATTACGACATCCCCCGTGGGTGGGTGGGTGGGTGGTGGTGGGTGAGTGATTCTCTCACGCTGTCACCACACGACAGTTTTTTTTAAGAATGTTGAAAATAACTGGCATATTGTTTAACATTAAGTACAATTTTTAGTTTAGCATAAATGATTAAATTATATATTTTTTGTTATATTTTCAAAGGTAAAGGTTCACATTTTGACTGCGGGTGCTATCGGGCGATCAGCTTGACCAGTTTAGCAAGTAAAGTTTTCTCGAAGGTTTTGACACGTAGGATGCAAGAGAAATCAGAAAGATTTCTATGGGAGGCACAATGCGGATTTAGACCTGGAAGAGGATGCAGGGATCAAATGTTTTCTCTCTGCATGATCACGGAAAAGCTTCTGGCTGCTAACTAGAAGATTTTCTGTGCTTTTGTGGATATTGAGAAAGCGTTTAATAATGTTGTAAGGAAGAAAATGTGGGAACTGTTCTCGGGGTATGGTGTGGATGGTCGATTGCTAAGGGCTGTGAAGTCACTTTACTGTGACTGTAAAGCCTATGCGTGGGTAGGGCATGACCTGTCACCCATGTTTGGCGTCCAAACGGGCGTAAAACAGGGTTGTGTCATGTCTTCCTGGCTGTTTATACTGTATCTCGACAGCTGTTTATAGAAGCTGTAAAATAGCTGTTTGGGTGTGAAATTGGGTGACATTAATGTAAATTGTCTGCTGTATGCTGATGATGCAGTGCTTACTGCACCATCAGATGAATTCACCATGCACCATCAAAGGAAAGAAGCAGGCATTAGTCACGAGTATGAAAGAGGAATGTCAAATTAAAGGTCTCCGTTTGAATGCTTATAAAACTAAGGTTCTGGTATTTGAAAGGGACGAAGAGAGAACGAAGTGTGAAATATGAGTAAACCAGGAATGTCTAGAACAGGTAAATGAAATTGTATACTTGGGGAGTGCTTTTAGCCGGGATGGAAGATGTGATTTAGATGTGGACAGGCGTGTCGCTGCCGGGAACAAAGTCAATGGTGCTCTTACTGCGTTAGTCAAAAGGCAAGACGTAGCGAAGAGACTTTGTTATATGGCAGCGAAACCTTGGTATGCCAGATGAAGCATAAAAGCAAGTTGAATGCAATGGAGATGCGATCTCTTCGTAAAATGTGCGGCGTTACCATGGCCGACCGAAAGCGAAACGAAGAGATTCGCAATATGGCAGGTTTGAAAGATGACCTTATCACAAAAATTGATAAGGGCGTGCTTCGATGTTTTGGGCACGTTGAGCGAATGAGTGAAGACCGAATGGTGAAGAAAATATATAGCGCGAAAGTTAATATTAAAAGGTGTCGAAGTAGACCGAGACTAACTTTCGAAGACCATGTGAGCAAATTGCTCGAAAAGGGGACGGTCAAGAGTACTCGGATACCTAGACGTGCATGTATGAAGAAGTTAATGAATCTGAAAGAAGCGAAAGAGGTCTGTATGGATCGTGACACTTGGCGATCTGTTCTCTCTGGCTACCCCGTCAGGGTTTGTGCGTGAAGATAAGTAAAGTAAAGTATATATTTTTTGTTATAGGATAAGGGTGACAAACGAGCACACAGTCCACCTGATGGTAAGTGATTGCTGTGGCCCATAGATATCTACATTTATTCTCGTTTACAAATCAAAATGCAGATTCGCGTTACCATCCATACCATCTGGATGATTGGCGGTCCACCACTGTGCGATTTAGAAGAAGTTTTCTCCCTCGCACGACTTTCTTGTGGAATCAATTACCACCAGCGAATTTTCCGGACCAATACGACTTAGGAACCTTCAAGAAAAGAGCTTACACCTTTCTATCAGGTCGGCAACGCATCTGCAATTCCCCTGGTGTTGCGGTTGTTCATGGGCGCCGGTAGTTACTTACCATCAAATGAGCCGCATGCTCGTTTGCCCCCTATTCTATAAAAAAAATGCAGATGCGTTATCACCCGTGAGGACTAAGATGGAATGTCTCGTTTCCCGTAAAAAGGGTCTCCGGTTCTTTACACTCACCATACGAAACACAGCAGTATCAAGCTGCTATTTTACGCTGGTATTCTGTGAGAGTGTGGTCCTTCTCCGGTCGAGCCGACCCATTCGTGCTACAACTATACTACTAATATAGCTGCAGTATGGCTCTACCACGTAAAAAAATTCTGATAAATCTGATATATCTTTAAAAAAATAATGAAAATAAACCCTAGGAATGAGGTGAACGCTATCAAGTTATTTCTAACTTCTATTATGTTGTTAATAATTGTGTAACATATTAAACGACAGTAAACTGTTCTTTTTTTAAATATGGGTTTCTAGCCAGTTTACAATAAGTATTAATTATTATAATCTATATTGAATAAAACAGTTTCTGTTTCTATTTAATCCCTTGACATTTAAAAGTTCGAAATGTTTTTTTTGTTTTGTGTTGTGTTGTTAAGTATTACAATTTACTCCAAATATTAAGTAGACGACATAATGCTGGTTTGGAGGCTAAGGCATCCCCCCACTGAAAGGTGTGGTGCTGCTGTGACCACCAATTGATAGAAGACTTTTCAGATGATCAGCAATAGCTACGGGATATATTTGACATATATGTTTTTTTTAATATTTTATATTGAAAAATGTTTAACTTTTTAATCAGTGAAGGGAAATGTCTGAAAACTATTTTTTTTAAATCTAATGTCTAGCAAAAACGTATAATGATGGTAATGGTCTCGATTTATTGACGTTGAGATATCACCGGAATGACCGAACTTTTAGAAAGTCACTGATAGGATTAAAAAGCGAAATGAGATGTGTTACACCTTTGCTATGTATCGAAAGAATAAAAATTCACATTTTTATTCTTTCCAGTTTGGACATGTTCTTTTGTGATTACCAGTACAGCTACTTATGAATCAGATGTGAAGAGGTAGAATCAGATATTGAACAAGTTCCCGGAGATATTTCCACTAATAGTAACGCAGTCGTAACTGCGGTTCACTTGTGAGTCAATGAGAGGTAGATGAATAACAAGTGATGGGCCTATCTATAAACAGTCAATGGTGTTCAATGTTAAAGAAAGTTAAAGCTTTCTATATTTTATTAGAGATGCAAAGTCAAACCAGCACCTTGGTACTCGTTTGATTTGTGTAGGCTATGTTTGTGTAGATAAAAAAAAATCATATTAGTTTTTTCTCTCTACATATATATATATATATATATATATATATATATATATATATATATATATATATATATATATATAAAAATGTATGTATGTGTGTATATATATGTATGTATAAATTTATTTTATATGTTTATTAATTTTATAATATTATATATTATATAATTCATATATTTATATGAATCTTGTTTAACTATAAGTTTTTGTCCCCAGTTTTTATTTTATATTGCACGTTGCACCTATCCGTCAAAATATATTACATTGTCCCTTTTACGTTCGGTTTGTCAGGTAGAAATCGCTTAAAGCGATATGACCACCGTTTGTAATTCTTAAGTTTTCCGTAATTGTAACACTTTGTATAAATGCAATAAAGAGTTAACTATCTATCTATCTGTATGAAATGTATTTCAAAATATTTAGTTTGGATTGAACTTAAAAAATAAAACTAAATAATAAAGTCAGTGGTATATCTTGCACTCGTAGTAAATTTGGCGTTCGTTGTACTTTTCGGTGGCTTAATGGTGTACTAGCGAAGCGTTTGTCTAAGGCGCTGCGGACCGCGGATTCCAATTCCACATGGAACGAGTATGAGAATGACCTTCAAATATTGTAACGCTACAAAAAAATTATAAAAATAAAAGACTGTATTAGACTTACATTAACTATCAATGGTATAATGGTAAATGTCGAACACTTCTTTATAAACATTAGTATTATATATAAAATTATCTATAAATATTTGTATTGCAACGCTACAAAAAAATTATAAAAATACAAAACTGTATTAGGCTTACATTAACTATCAAAGTTATAATGGTAAATGTCGAACACTTCTTTATAAACATTAGTATTATATATAAAATTATCTATAAATATTTGTATTGTAACGCTACAAAAAAACATATAAAAATAAAAAACTGTATTAGACTTACATTAACTATCAAAGGTATAATGGTAAATGTCGAACACTTCTTTATAAACATTAGTAATATATATAAAATTATCTATAAATATTAATATTGTAACGCTACAAAGAAAATTATAAAAATAAAAAACTGTATTAGACTAACATTAACTATCAAAGTTATAATGGTAAATGTCGAACACTTTATAAACATTAGTATTATATATATAATTATCTATAAATATTTATAATCAACGACTTAATTTTTTAAAGTTCTTTCTTTTGTGACATAATTTAGATATTGATATAGCTGCTGCCATGTAATAAAACCTAATTCAGTGACTTTGTCTGTGACACAACTTCTGAAATAATTTGAACATATATTACAGCCGAAGAAGAAGTTTTTCAACTATCATCGACGAAGGAAATTTTTATAGGTATTCTTGAAATATTCGGGTATGGCACTTACACTGTGTTAACGATAGCAAAGTTCGTAGATTTAGAGGGGTGTTCTTAAAAAGTTCCATTCCAGATGTGACCGGGCATTATAGTTTGTAACTAGCGACAATTTATTTTATTTCGAGGCAACATAAATTTAAAAGAATATACAACAACATATTATTATCTTAAAATTCATAATGACCATATCGATATATTTTACTATACTGTTTTTTGTCAAAGCCGTAAATTAACGAACCAATGTCAAAAAGCTTGGAAAGATGTTTGTTGACTCAATTAATTACGTACCTATTTCAAAAATACAAAAATTAAGCAGCATTGTGAAGCAACGATCAAATTTATATATTAACAGCTATAACAAATATTGCTTTTAAACATAAATGTTTTTCAAAAAATATTGAAGTACTCACAAACGTATAAAACTAATATTAAAATTTTATGGCCTGATTTATTAACATTATAAATTTAAATGTGTAGAATATTGCATACACATATTTTGAGTCTTATGTAATTACACTAATACTGTAACACTAGAATTACAGTACATTAATTAAGAATTGTTAGGTTTACCTATTTGTATGGAAATAAAGTATTTTCGCTCCAAGGTAGGAAAATAAAATAAGTAGGTAAATAATAATAAAATAAGTTTAATCACAAACGAGATACATAATTAAAAGGTACAATTTTTATTGTATGCATCATGGTTTAAATATTTGGTAATTTTTTCTTGTTTTGCTCTTTTCAGCTACGGCATCATTAATTCTGCTTTTAAAATCCTTCTCTCCAACAACAGGTCAATTTCAATGAAATGCTCACACAGTTCATTTGCCATTCGTGCAATTCGGCGGTAGCGATATAAAATACTGCGGCACGTCTAAGGCATTTGCAGTGAAGTTGACGGCTTTTATCATAAAACTTTAGGCTTAACACCAACAGAAAAAAGAAAGTTTAATTTCTTTTCTATTTATTTTGACACATACTTGTTTTTTTTTCGATATGTAAGTTGTGAAAAAGTTTAATATTGGATAATAATATGACTTTTTAAATAACACGTATAGTCGTAAGTTACGTATCCACGAATAACGAAGCTTGTACATTAAATATTTAATTCTATTCAAATCGATATTATTTTCAGTTTTGGTCTTGTTTGTATCTACCTAACAAGAAGTATTGGAAGAAAAAACGATAGTAAATAGTCACTTTCTGTTTCCGTCTGTGAAGGGATCACCCTCATACTCATTCCAAACAGCAGTGTGTACAGTGTGTTCCGGTGTGAATATTTTAGATAGTCAGTAGAAAAACAGGCTGAAAGTATAAGTCATCTGAGAGAACAACACATCTGTACCTTCTTTGTTTATAGTTGGTTGCAGGTGTTCATGGGCTGTAGTGGCCACATTCCGTTAGTTATAACTTGCTTCGTTCCGATTCACTTCTAGTTTGCTTGTTACCTCGCCGAGTACCGGGACAAACTTGTGTCTGAAGTCGAGTCTTTGCTGAACAAAGTCTCGGATAGGGGGCGACTAAATTAGTCCAGTTCAATCCCCAGAAGACACAAGTTTACGCGTTTACCGCTAAAAAGAACCCCTTTGTCGTATCTCCCTTTACGTATTTTATCGCATTTACCACGGGGAGTGCTCTGAGGAATTGTTCGGACTAATTCCAGCCGCTCAATTTCACCATCGCACATCGCAACAAAACTTGCGATACCATCCATACCACCTGGATGATTGGCGGTCCACCACTGTGCGATTTAGAAGATTGTTTTCTTCCTCGCACAACTTCCTTGTGGTATTGATTACCTCCAGCGAATTTTCTGGACCGATACGACTTAGGGACCTTCAAGAAAAGAGCCTACTTCTTTTTAAAAGGCCGGCAACGCATCTGAAATTCCCCTGGTGTTGCGGTTGTTCATGGGCGGCGGTAGTCACTTACCATCAGGTGAGCCGCATGCTCGTTTGCCCCCTCTCCTTTAAAAAAAAAGCTTTATTTTATAAAATAGAATATCATAAAATGACGGCCTGCCATAAGGGTGACATATAAATTGCTAAACTAAAGTTGTGAGTAAACTGTCACTTAAATTATGTAACTCTGTGTCATTATATAAGTGACAGTGACAGTGTCCCTGTTAACATTTTAAATATGCATGTTATTTCTCTAAGGTTTTAGCGTATAAAATTTGCTCAATTTATGTACTATCATTGTGTACAATTTATATTATTTGCGTTATTTATATTATTTGCGTTATTTATGTTATATCATTGTGTACAATGTATATTAGCTTAATATAATCATATTAGCTTTATTTATTTATTCATTACAGCCTATCAAAGTTCACTACTGAACATTGTCCTCTCCATGGAATGTCTCATATCATCATGTCTATGGTAAATACCCACCGTTTTTTATTTACCATAGCTGCCACGCTAGGCAGGCGGATTTACAACCGCAGGGTTTTTTCTGATTATTATTAGGAATAGGCTGCTACCCATCTCTTGGCTCTTGGTTTATTTATTTAATTTCATTTATGAAATAATATTTACATGACAGCTTATGGATATTCATTAAGTTATTTAACTTCAATTGAGCTCTATAAAACAACAGGATGATTTCATACTAAAACAATTTTCTGCAGGCAACTTTATATCACTAATAACACCAAGAAGGCGGTTACCGAGAACATAAAATATGAAATATAATAAAACATAAACATATACACATCATCATCATTATCAATACAGCCCTTCACAAGTCCACTACTGAACACACACACACACACACACACACACACACACACACACACACACACACACATACACACACAAATATATATTTATATTATAATACTGATTAAATGAAGATAGATATAACTGTAATTATTACGAATCTTAGTAGTTTTGAACCATTTTTAGAAATTCCATCCTGCATTATAATTCGTGATTTAGAATAAATGTAAATGTCTATTGGCCTTAGCATCCACTTACCATCATGTGAACTGTGTACTTATTTGTCACTCTGATAATATAAAAAAGTCAAATGATAAATCGGATACAAGTATTGACAAGACGATCCAGTTTGTTTAGGAAGACCTCATGAAGATAAGGACAACACAAATCAGCATAAGTAATAATGGATAAAATAAGAGATTGCCCCAGAGTTATCTTTTTTTTTATATGATAAGGGTGACAAACGAGCACACAGACCACCTGATGGTAAGTGGTTGCTGCGGCCTATAGACATCTACATCTATCCTCTATTACAAATCAAAATGTAGATGCGTTGTCACCCGTGAGGACTAAGATGGAATGCCTCATTTCCAGTAAAAAGGGCCTCTGGCCACCTGCACTCACCAAGCGAAACGCAGAGGTAAACCTCTCATTTTTAAACAGTGGTACCTTTATTGTATGATAGGACTATCCAACGTGATTGGTGAAGCACAACTATCGTCAAGCTAAGACAATCGTTGAAAATTACCAATTATTATGACTTGACATTATTAATGGGGTTCTTAATAATACCAAACTTGCGAAAGTAGTATGTAATGTACAAGTAATATATGAAGATTTATTAAGTCCATAATGAGTCTGGCACTTTGACAGAATTGACGTTTTGAAGAGAAAAAAGATATAATAGATAATAAAAGCTTGTAAAGGCAAATACCATAATCCAACCAATATTTGGGTAACAAAATTTCAATGAGCGCAAGTTCCCGCATAATTAATGAAGTTTAAAAGGGTGGGCGGCACCTGAATCGATCCTTAATTATTAATAAGTCTAAATTTGATTAGTGATTTCCATTTTGTAGAACAATGAATATTATGAATAATATGAAATTGCCAAAAATTATAAACGTATATCTTGTTACCAAGAGAAATAGTAGCATTTTAAATAGACTTTATATAAATATAAATTCATCATATGTTAACAGACCTTACTCAAAAACTAACACAAAACACGGAAGTCTGCCGGCTGCATCCATCAAACCTTACCAAATGACAAATATCCCCCATATGAGGCAATCTATGGAGAGGCCAATCTTCAGCAGTAGATTACTAGTACCTGCTTCATTCCCTAACTGCTTACAAACTATAGACCACACTAAAGATACTTTTGTTCATAGGCTACAAAAAAACATTCAGATATATTTACAAGGTTTACAGTATAGTTATTAGGTAGCTTTATTTTTTTATTATCGGTAATGTTTTGTCAAAGCATAAATATTATCGGCAGTTATTTTAATAAATCTTTACAAATAATACTAGGTTTCGCATACTCGAATAATTATATATATATATATATATATATATATATATATATATATATATATATATATATATATATATATATTTAAATGTGAAAACAGCTCTTTAATGGAACGGGTGTTATTTCTTTTCGCCTTAGGTAGCGATTCAAAGCAAGAACATTGAAGAGCTTGATTGAAACTGTTTCTGGTATGTTTTCAAAACATTGGTCGATTATGGTACAGGAACAGTTATGTAGGTTTGGACACAAGAACTGAATTTGAAAAAAAATTGGTGTTTTCGTCTGTTACGATAAATACGCTCAATTCTCACACAGAAGGGAAATTACGTGTCATTACAAATTAAGTCTCTAAGAGCGGGTGAAATGTCGAAATGCATGTATTATTTAAGTAAAAAAATCACAATAACTGTTCATTTATTCCGCAAAGAAAAAATTCTGGGTTACAGAAGAGAATTTAGTTAATGTTTTTAATTGTTTAAAATTGTATTTTTGTCAACGGCTTATTAGAAAAAAAATCTTTGTCATATTTTGCAAAATTAACAAAATTATTTTTGGACTAAACACAGTTAACAGTGGTAGAGCCACGCGGCAGCTTTTGCTGTCGCACGGATGGGCCGGCTCGAACTGGGGTGATACCACGACCTCACAGAATACCAGCATGCAGTAGAGGTTTACCTCTGCGTTTCGCTTGGTGAGTGCATGTGGCCGGAGGCCCTTTTTACTGGAAATGAGGCATTCCATCTTAGTCCTCACTGGAGGGTGGACCGCGCATCGATATTGGTGCGACTTATTTCAAGTATGTCTGATCTATCTGATCTGTCAATATCTGTACATTGGTATCTGTAAATATTGTTTTCTAAATATATTAATTTTTAAAATGCCCAAAGATGAAGAGATTTTCGCGGCGACGTTGATTAGTGAAATTGAAAAATGCATTTTATATAAATTAGATGTGGAACAACCATCGTGCTCTCATTACTGAGATTTTGATAGTTTTTAATAACTATGTCATTTTATTGTTGCATATTTATATTATTTAGGTGATATTGAATTTTATAATTATGTATTACAACAAAACGCTGTTTTTATAAGTATGAATTTAAAAGAACATTATTTGGGAGGGAAATCTAGATAAATGAATTAAATCAAACAATTTAAATTAAATAAAAATGTTGCTTCTCTAAGTGCTATGTAAAAATGTTCTCGGGTTTATGTCTCCTTTAAAAAATAGACAAATCATCATCTCAAAAATATAAAAACTTTATTTGGAGTGGCGTTTCTCTGCGTGAGAAAGTTAGAAACAGAAACAGAAACTTTTTTATTCAATATAGATTGCCAATAATAATTATTGAAAGTCACTCTTTTGAATAATTACCACTGGTTCGAAAAAAAACCTAGGTCCTGGGAAGAATCAGCAAGAAACCCAGGGTTTTTTTTTAAATAACAGCTTACAATCATGTATGTTACACAAATTAACAACACATCAAATAAGAAATACCTTGGTAGCGATCACCTCATTTCCAGGGGTTATAATCATCCATAAATTCCTTAATATTATAATAACCCTCTTTATACAAACTTAGTTTAATAAAGTTTTTGAACTTTGAGCAGATTAAATTTTGTATTTTTTTTGAATTTTGATGTAAGAGCGTATACATCGCCCCAAGAATGAATTACTGATTCGATGGAGTCGAGTAACTGGAACTACTAGCTTGTGTCTGTTCCTAGTATTTACAGAATGAATATCACTTATTTTTGTAAAACTGCTTTTATTTTTGTGTACGTACATTACATTTTCATAAATGTATTGAAGAGGCCAAAGTTAATATATTAATTTTCTTAAATTTTTGTCGCAGCGACTCTTTGGGCTTTAAATCATAAATTGCTCTTATGGCCCTCTTTTGTAAAACAAATATAATTTCAGTGTCAAATGCGTGTCCTCATAGCAAAATACCATACGACATTATGCTATAGAAATAGCTAAAGTAAACTGTTGCAACACTAGTTAGACTTCTAGTCTTTTTTACGGCATATACTGCAGAACTAAGTCTGCTTGCTAGTTTTGATATATGGGGGCTCCATTGTAGCTTCACGTCTAGTGTTATTCCAAGAAAAATGGTGGTATATACAAGACTCAGTTTCTCCCCATCTAAAATTACATTAGTATTTGATTTTTTGACATTTGGAGTCATAAATTTCATACATTTCGTTTTAGTGCCATTTAAATGCAAATTATTAACATTGAACCAATTTAATAATTTAGATATAGCATTATTTACTTCGTTATATTTTAGCAATTGTCGACTTAATTTGAAAATTAAAGAAGTGTCATCTGCGAATAATACTATAACATGGTTATCTCCTACTATGTAAGGTAAGTCATTAATGTATACAAGAAACAGAAAGGGGCCGAGAATTGAGCCTTGAGGCACGCCCATTTGGACCATCGACCTGGAAGAACTCATACTGTTAATGACAACTTTTTGCGTTCTCTTACCTAAATATGAAATAATTTATTTAAGAGCATCACTTCTTACACCGTAGTGTTGAAGTTTCCTGATTAATGTTTCATGGTAAACACAATCGAAGCCCTTGGATAGGTAACAAAATATATCCGAAGCATCATGTGAATTCCCCCATGCATTAAAGATATATTTAATCAGCTCAAAACCGGCATCAGTTGTCGAGCGACCCCTTGTGAAACCAAATTGATTTTTATGAAGTAAATTATTTATATTAAAGAAATTGAACATTTGATCAAGAATATTTTTTTTCAAAAATCTTACTTAGTGTTTGTAGTACAGAAGTAGGTCTAAAATTGGCGGGGTCTAAAATACTACCAGATTTAAATAAAGGTATAACTTTACTATACTTTATTAAATCAGGAAACACACCAGATTCGATACTAGTTTTAAAAATAATAGCTAAATGAGGCGCGATTGTATCTATTATAGACGCGATTACTTTAACGGAAATCCCCCTCAAATCCGCAGTTTTCTCAACATCAATAGTTTTAAAATATTTTACAATATCTTTAAATGATACTTTATGAAATGTAAAATTCTTTGTACATGCATTTACATTTTGTTTAAGTAATGATTTGGCGACGGCAGGGGAAGAATTCAGTGACTTAGTGGTTAATATCGGAATATCAGTGAAATATTACTCAAAAACCATTGCAACGTCCTCACCTGATTCGGTTAATTTGTTATTAACACTTAACTGGTAGTTTGAAAAGCGAGAGTTGATCTTACCAGTTTCGCTATTAATTATACTCCATATCATTTTAATTTTCTTAGAAGCCGTCTTAATTTTGTTGCTCAAACGCAAAGACTTGGCTGTGGAGCACACTCTTTTAAATATTTTGAATATTTTTTTTACATATTCTCTTAATTCGACACTATGATTATATGACATTTCATGGTAAAGATCATATAATCTATGTCTGATCTTATGCACTCCTACTGTCGCCCATTCATTAAATGACTTCCAACTGTTCAAGGAAAATGTTTTAGAAGTAAAAGTTTTATTAAATTCATTGCAAATAAGCTTAAATAATATTCGATACAAATTTTTTTTTTTCATTTTGGTATGAAAGTGATGGAAGTTTTTTCACTATGTTACTTCTAAATTTCTCCAAGTGACGTGCATTTACTGAAACAAACACAACTTTCTCATCTACTTGCTTTTTGTGAACATAAGGTAACGAAACTACTTGTCCACAGTGATCAGAACTTAATTTTTGAATTATACATTTATGCAACGGCTTCACATTTGTAAAAATGTTATCTATACATGTTGCACTAGATTAAGCAATATGCGTTGGCTCTAAAAATAAATTAAAAATACCATATGATTTAAACAATGATATAAATTTAATATTGATCGAAAATAATATTGATCTAAATTTAATAGGAAAGTGATATTAAAGTCTCCACATATTACAACAGATTTATTCTGTTTATTAAGCTTAGCAAAAACTTCCTCCATATTTTTTTCAAAAGTATCATATATAGAAAATGTGGGTCTGTAGATGCTCACAACAATGAGGTGCTCAAACTCAACACATGCCATTTCTAGAGTTCGCTCAACAGAGACGTTCACAATATCTTTACGTTCTTTACATGGCAATGGTTAGAAGTAAAAATATCCGCAGTAGAACCAGAGTTACTGACAAAGTCTAATGGATTATTAAAGTGGAATGGCAATGGGTTGGCCATATAGCTTTAGCAAACCGATAAACAATAGAAAGAAAGGTTCTCGAGTGGCAACCTCGTACCGGTAAGCGAAGTGCAGAGCAGTCTCCCACTCTATAGAGGGACGACAAGGTAAGAGATGCAGGAAGTCGTTAGATACAGGTGGCTCAGGACCATGCTTTGTGGCATTCCTTGGAAAAGTCTATATATATATTTGCCTTGTGAAGGGCTCTAATGATGATGATAGTGAAGCCAAATGTACTTAAAACGAATACTCAATCTTTTTTCCTCTTCACGTATTCTCATACGTTTTTCTTACTCATACACATATACGCAAATAGGTCGCAAATAATACTTACCTACTTCTATTAGGCAAGAGTGTATAGGCTTTTGTTGAGTCAGTGAGCTTCACTATCTCAGGTTAAATAACCACGTTCCATCAGGTGGGATTGTAGCTTAGCTTTTTCCTAATATGATGATGATATAGGTATGATGTTATAGTTAGTATAATATAAAGATGTCTGCCTAATAAATTGTAGTTTAGTAATAGTAGTGTGTAAAGTAGTTATGTCTAGTATCATCTCTATTGTTATGTTTTTTTATAGACTAGAGAGATAGATTATTCTTATTTTCTGCAACATAGTTAGCCATTATACGATACAAATACTATTAAATCAATTAATATTACTTAAAACTAAGTTCATTATATCACTAGGCATACATGTATATTCTTATTTATACAGATTAATACCCAAACTGAAGTTGAAAAGTAACATCGCCAGTACGAAGGACTTTGCTGTGTTCATCTTTCTGCCTGGTGGTTATGGGTAATTCTTTAGAAAAATGCACTATTTTCTTGTTTACTAGAAACCCAAAAAATAGAATAGAAGTGTTAAACCACTTTTGAGAGCAACTCTGTAAAAGACTTTATCTAATTTGACTACCCATTCTGTTAATACTACTGATACATTTAACCACTTTAACTTAGGATAAAATGCTTGTATTAGGGGTGTCCATGTCAGTAGTCAAATGGACAATTCGAAGCGATGACCATTATAGTTTTGCATTCCATATAAAGATAATGAATGCAAGTAAGAAGAAAGCTATAGTTTGTGAAAGAAAAGAGAGTAAAATGATACGAGAAATAAGAATATTAGGGAAGTAAGTTGAACATGTTGATAAGTTAGAGTATTTAGTATGTGTGCTTAGCTAGGATGATGGACATGACAAGGATATAAATCGACGAATGAATGTAGGACACGGAGTAAATGTGGCTCTTCACTCTATTGTGGGAAGTTCTGACTTGTCATAAAATTCAGTATTCCACCATGTCATGTTAGTCCCAAGTTAATATATGATATTGAAAATTGGTTGTGGCAGAAGAACTATAAGAGTAAAATCAATGCTGTGGTAATGCGGGATCATAAAGATCTATCTTAGGGTTGACTCTGAATGATAAATTGCAAAAATGTTTGGTAAGGGAAATGTGTGATTTGCAAGGTGATGTTGTGACCAGGATTAAGAAAGGAATGTTTCGGCGGTCTGGGAACGTAGAAAGAATAAATGAGGAAAAAGTGACAAAAGTAATTTATGCTCCAGAATTGAGCAGCAAAACTGGCAAGGGACGCCCTAGACTAAAGTTTATCGACCAAATTGGTGATATATTGATGATGGGTCAAATCAAAAGAACCGTTAACCGACGAGCATGTATGCATAGCTATAAATAATATGACTAGAAGAGGCGAAGGTGGTGTATCTGAATCGTGCCCAATAGAAGCCCATATTCTCTGTCTACCCTTCTGAGTAACAAGCGTAAGAGTATATGCACTTATATAGTAGTAGAAGTCTAAATCTGATAAACATGTCAATTATAGAATACACGAATTTCATAATGCTTAAATCCTAAGCAAACTTTCCTCATGAGTAGTGTTCTGCATTAAAGCATACAAGTACATTTCTTAATTCGAGACGCATTTTTAAAGCAAAATTAAAGTGGTGCCAGAATAATCAGACACAAATAAAAATGGACATAATAGCTGAACACCACAAAAGAAAGAACTTCGGTCAGTTTTGGAAAGCCACCAATAAAATGAATCATAAGTCGAGCCTTCCCGTGAGTGTTTCAGAAGCTTATGATCATAGTGATATTGCTAATGTTTTCAGAGAATATTTTAGAGTGGAATCACCACTGGGACCGGCAGAGCCGCCGATGTCTGATGCTGAAGCAGGTAGTCCTAAGCGTAGTGTATTTTTTAGCGCCAAAGATGTAGCTAAAGTCATTAAGTGCATGGTGAGAGGCAAGTCGCCTGGGCATGACCATCTCAGCATCGAACACCTGCAGCATGCTGGAGTTCATTTGCCAAGGGTTTTGTCTTTGTTATTTAATTTGTGTATGGGGCATTCATATCTCCCTGACAAATTGATGCGAACTATTGTTATTCCTATACCAAAAAACAAGACCGGTGATGCCTCTGACATGTCCAACTATAGGCCCATCTCCCTTGCTTCTGTGATCGCTAAGGTACTTTACAGTTAGCTTAACGGGTTTCTGGATAAGCACATCTTGCTTAATGATACTCAATTCGGCTTTAGACCAGGTCTTTCCACCAAAAGTGCTATCCTGTGTCTCAAGCAGACTGTCCAGTATTACACAGCAAGGAAGACACCTGTGTTTGTATGTTACCTGGATTTATCAAAGGCCTTTGACATAGTAGCTTACCAAAGCCTGTGGGACAAGATGAGATCTGAGACTAGCCTGCCCGAAGAAGTTATATTGCTCTTTCAGCACTGGTATAGCAACCAAAAGAACAATGTCAGATGGGCAGGTTCGCTCTCAGAAGAATACAGATTGGAATGTGGCGTGAGGCAGGGCGGTCTAAGCTCTCCTACGCTCTTTAACTTATATATGAATAGGCTCCTTGATGAACTCAGCAGTACTGGTATCGGTTGCCACATAGACGGAGTTTGTGTCAATAACATAAGTTATGCAGATGATATGGTGCTGCTGAGTCCATCAAGTGCAGTTTTAGAGAAATTGTTAACCATATGCGAATCTTACGCTGTGGCCCAGGGGCTCAAATACAATGCTCACAAGAGCGAATTCATGATTTTCAATCCGGACCACAAGCGATACACTAATGTCCCACTTTTCAAGCTCTGTGGAACCCCCGTGAAAAAAGTTGAGACCTTTAAGTACCTTGGTCACTGGATCACAGAAGACCTGAAACACAACCTGGATATTGAGAGGGAGCGGAGGTCGTTGTCTGTCCGCTGTAATATTGTTGACGAAACAAAGATTACGCTTTTCAAAGCCTACTGTCAGTCATTTTATACGTGCAGTCTGTGGGTTAGCTTTACGCAGAGGACATACAATGATCTTCGCGTACAATACAATAACGTGTTCCGGGTATTGATGGGGCTGCCGCGTTTCTGTAGCGATTTTGCTATGTTTGCGGATGCTCATGTAGATGGTTTCGCCGCCATAATGCGAAAACGTTGCGCTTCACACCTCAGGCGCATTCGGGACAGCCCCAACAGTATCTTGCGCGCGTTGGCAGACCGTTGGGACTCGCCGATGTTTGCTCGATGGATACGGCTGCACGCAGTCAAGTAGTCATCTTGCTGGCAGCGGCGGGTGCCATGTTTATTTGTATGTGTGTCTTGACTGTTTGTCTGTGTTTTATGTTGAATTGTTAAATTACTAACTTTAGTTATAAACTTAATTGTTACTAACCCATATGGATCATGGTGTCCGAAATAAACGTTTATTATTATTATTAATAAAACAAAAATTACAAACGAATTATAGAACACCTGGTGCTAAGTGGCTACTGCAGTCTATGGACAACTTATATTATTAACAACTATTATTTTATCATTTTCTACTTTGCTAGCTGGAAATACTCGTAAGCCTACCCATAGATTGCCCTATAAGGGGAATATTTTCCATAATAGCCAACCTTCGCAGGCGGTTTGGCAACCGTAGTTTTATTTATTTTTTAGTTCTTAATAGGAAAACTGTTTTCCATTTTCTAGTTTACAGATAGGGTACCAGATATTCTTACACTGCCACTCTACAGCCGTTATATTCTACATTGCATAAAAAATACATTATAATTTTTCTTTTTTCTCATATTTTTAAATGATCGCCCACAAAAAATATGTATTTCATCAAATTTCATCAAATTTGCATCAAAAATTCAAAATAAAGTAGAGATACATTCTGAATTGTATGCAAACGTCGTGAGAAGAAACATCAGAAAGGATATAATAATATTCTTCTTTTCACATTGCTTCACAGAAGCAATTTGTTTTCCTTTCTCACGTTCTCAAGATTGAAACTGATGTCAAAAGCTCGTAAAAATATTGATATACAACGGTGCGGAAATTGTACCCATTTGTTAACCGGTGTTATTTCAGACATATAAAATTATCTAACGTTCATCTTTTAGATGCTCAAGTGAATACCTGACAAGTTGAAGTCGGAAGTTGTCCTAATTTTCTGAATAGAAATGTATATTGTGAGTTGTTAAATAAATTCTTTAGGCGAATTTCTCGGCTAATACTATACGTTAAGCATAGAAAACTGTGAAGTAGTGTCGAGAGCGGCATGGTGAGACAGTGTGCTGACATTGTATGGAGCTGACCCTGACGACGATGGAAACGGAACCGTGTAGTAAGCTTTTTTAAAGAAATTTTATTTCCCTCTAAAGGCTGTACATGTCCTATAAGCAATGGGTGGTTGTTACTTAGAACCATTCGATTATAGAGTCCATGAGATTGCAATAAAACAACATTCAATGGTATTTAATTGTTCGACAATTACGATGTCACCTCAAAGTTGAGAATAATCCTCACGTCCCGAAAATTTCACTTTGGCTGCGTGATGTTGTATTTTGATTATTTTTCAGTGTCCATTAAATGGGTTAAAAATCAAATACGCAAAGTTTTATTGTCAATCTATTCAATTTTTTTTTATTAGAGACAATCGCCTGTCAGTGCAAAAATTGCAAGTACAAGACATAAAGAAATTACATCAGGGATAGTATTGTCGTCATGTTTTTCTTAGTACTAAGGGCCGATTTTTCAATCGCCAATTAAAAGTTATGCAGCAAATAAATTTATAACTATTTTATTTATACAAAAATAGTCATATTGTATAACACTAATACTATATAACGTAGTATTCTCGCATTTTTTTATGTGAGAGAGGGCAAACGAGCATGCGGCTCACCTGATGGTAAGTGGGACACACCAGGGGAATTGCTTGTATAGAGCGGGGTTTTGCCCCCCCCCCCCCAGAATACGCGGGGCCATGCTCAGGAAGGGTAGCTTGACCTTGGATGCTCAGTGAGGAATTCTCCATTACTGGGCGGTGCTCGTACCCTCCTGGGGTATTCCTTTCTTTTCAAATTCCGCTACCATGTTATGGAGGGGAGGGGGTTGGGCCTCCGGCTACCTGCACTGACTAAACGAAAAGTAGAAGCATAGCTTCTACTTTACGTTGGTACTGTGAAGTCGGGGTACTGCCCCGGCTCGAGCCGGCCCATCCATGCTACAGCAGAAGCTGTAGCGTGGCTCTACCACTGTTAAAAATTATGTCAAGTAATTATTTTAAAATAATGATTTTCGTAGGATTCCAAGAATATACCTTGCTGTCCTGAAGTTCTCTGTTCGTAGAGAACGTTGTAGACACTGTTGCACCAATTCATAACAAAAATTACTAACCTAACCCAAATCCTGACAAATTTTGACTTTTAAGAATATTCGAAGGTTATTTAAAATTTTCTTCGATAATGTTGAGTACGTAAAGAATTTGAATCACAAAACTGAAATTGAATTAATGTTTTTTTTTATTTTCGGAGGGGTATAATACTTTGACCGGTGTAGTAGAATAAGGTTAACAAACGTACCTACAGTCCACTTGATAGTATGTGAATGCTATGGTTCATAGACATATCTACATATATCCGCGATTAAGAATGCTGCAGCTATATTAGTTGTATAGTTGTAGCACGAATGGGACGGCTCAACCGGGGAAGGACCACGCTCTCACAGAATACCAGCGTAAAATAGCAGCGTAATGCTGCTGTGCTTCGTATAGTGAGTGTAGTGAACCAGAGACCCTTTTTACTGGAAACGAGGCATTCCATCTTAGTCCTCATTGGTGACAACGCTTCTGCATCTTGATTCGTAATCGAGGATAGATGTGGATGTCTATGGGCCACAGCAACCACTTACCATTAGGTGGACTATGTGCTCGCTTGTCACCTAGATTCTATAAAAAAAGAATCAAAGTGTAGAAGCAATTTAACCCCCGAGGAAAAGATAAAATATCTCGTTATCAATAAACAGGGTAACTCGTACCAATAAACACCATTCACCAAACGAAACACATAACCTGCTATTTTACGCTGGTATTCTGCCAGAGCGTGATCCTACGCCCGTCAAACCGACCTATTCTTGCTACGACCACAACGACTATATCTGCAGCATGGCTTTACCACGTCGTCTGTGTCACGGATATTGTTTAATTTCTCAGATATGAAATATCTTATTCAAATTCTAACAGTGGTAGAGCCAGGCAGCAGCTTTTGCTGTCGCACGGATGGGCCGGCTCGAACCGGGGTGGTACCACGACCTCACAGAAAACCAGCGTGAAGTAGAGGTTTACCTCTGCGTTTCGCTTGGTGAGTGCAGGTGGCCGGAGGCCCTTTTTACTGGAAATGAGGCATTCCATCTTAGTCCTCACGGGTGACAACGCATCTACATTTTGATTTCTAATAGAGGATAGATGTAGATGTCTATGGGCCGCAGCAACCACTTACCATCAGGTGGACTGTGTGCTCGTTTGTTACCCTTATCCTATAAAAAAAAAGGTTCGAGACGTCTAGTACTGCATACGTCAATTCGCTTACCTAACCTCGTCATCAAAACAAAATTCGGGAGAGGCCCATGACGAGCGGTGGTCTTTTACGAGTTGATGATGAAAACGAAGAAAAAGATTTTTTGAATGTTATTGACTATCATTAGCTCTTCTTAGAATTGGATTAGAGTGCTTGACATTAGTTGTTTATATATAATTAAGAAACAACGACAGAACATGCGGCAATAATATGTAGAACAATAGTACATTGATAATTACCACATCTAAAGTATTTATATGGAAAAAATCGTATGATAGGGACATTTTTACATAAAAAATAGCTAAAAATTAGATAAAAATCACTTTACTTTTGGTTAACAAAGTGACACAAAATAAAATATTAATCTGAAACAATGTAAGAGGACATTTTGTATATAATTTGTAACTAATATTAAATGTTTAGAAAAATTGCGTCAGTACTCAAACAAGCGAAATCAGTATTTTTTTTTAAATTTTGTCTGAATTTCAAGCCGACGACAACATTTTATTATTGAAATTATTGTAAGTGAAAGTTGCAGAACGCTCTACTGTAACACACTCCAACAGACAATAATATATCATTACATTGTTAAATAATTTCACTCAAGGAAACTATGCAGATTTCAGGCATAAGAAGCACGTGAGTAATTTATCACGCTACTTTCAAGGTTTCCTGGGATTTATTACATGTCATTAATAATATACTTCTAATGGGAATTGTAATCGTTTAAAACTTAACGGTAAGTCGTTTGTTATAATAGGAATGCGTGTAAGAGCACAGTCTCTCCCTTGGCTCATCTGGATAAAATTGTAGCGTTTGCTAGTCATCTAAATTGTTTATCCGATGATAACGAACCCAGGTTGCTCGTGTACTGTAAAATTTACTAATAATACTATTTATCTGATCTACCACAGCATTTGCGCACTTCACTTGTCTCTACGCTCATGGACAAATTTGGAAGAATGCAAAAAATTGTTTAATTTATCGTTTTGTAATTATTCTGCGTACTGGCCACAAACATTAGTTAATGCTATTAAAAAAAGTTTTGGAATTAGTTTTTCGAATTTCTTTTGTTTTTATGTAATTATTTGGTAAAATTTATAAATAACAATCATTGGGTTACAACATTTATAGTTATATGCACGATAATATATAATAGCTATATTTATAGTTATAATATTGTGCCAAATTTCAATAATTTACTTTTAACAGTAGTGACACACAGACAGATATCATGGTCATTTCATAGTATTCTATTTTACGAATTTTAGTATGGAATACTAATGATGTTTGTATGCTGAAGTCCGCGCTAACAAAAAAGTACATATTATATGAATCTACATATTTGTTATGATTGAACAAACATCTTACTTGCACATATAAAAAGTTTGGAACTATTTTTTGACGCCAATAAATAGCCAAGGGAGTGAAAGGCTTTTGTTTGCTAAAGTACCAGTCTCGTATAGATGGCGGCTTACGTAAATACACACACCGACGACTAGGATCATTGTACCTACCTTTGTGCAAAACGTTTCATACTGCGGCACCATAAATGTGATGCACAAAAAAGATACGAAAAAAACAAGAAACAAAATTCCTACGCGATTCAGTTTGTAATGGTACTCATGCGAGTACATACGTGTTTTTTCTCTTTTTAAAAAATAACGTTACCTCCATACCAGGATTTTCTCCTCTAACGTGGACAGTTTACAAACATAAATAGCACAAAGACACCGAAAAGCATATAATCATGAAAGACACAAATACAAACCCGAAAAAATTATTTATAGACCATAAAAATACTTGTCCCGTACATGGTAGGAACCCACGGCCCTCAGTGCCGTAACGTTATGCTAAGCCACTGCGCCACGCAGCTTCTGTCGGAGCTATAAAATTTTATAACATACGTTTTTATAGATGTATAGAGATAAGGTTCTTACCATAGATATATTAATAGAAGGAGATATGCCCGGTAGTTGAAAATGTATCGGAACCCGGTGTCTCCAGTTGGCCCCTACCACCTGCCTACTACTACACTTGCAGATCAATAAAAGCAATAGATACGCAGTCGCGCACATACCCGCATTTTATAAATCAGAACGTACTACACAATCAATTATAAGCCGTATTCCTACAGAAACAGCGTGCATTTACCATGCACCGTACTACTTACACAAAAATATCAGTCGCTATCGTTGTGCTGTGCATTTTAAAAACAAAAGCCATTTATTTTACATATACATTAGTGATTGACTAAATTGGAAAGTTATCGATTCTCTTCCATTTATACTAAAATTGAAACTAAAATAAATAAAAAACGACAGGAAATTATATAATAAAAATAAACAATATGTTACTAAACGTAAATTATTAAGTACCTTACCTACCTAACAAATACAATAAAAATATCCGGTTATGTTGGTTTAGATTGTCATAGCGTATTGAAAAAGTAGGTATTTTGGCATATGGTACTAGTTTTTGTAGGGAACCAGTTTGGTGGCCTTCCTGTGGCATCAATTCATTTCTTTTTTAAATTAGCATCTTTTGGGAAGCTGAAAATGTACGATAATAATTTATTTATCATTTACATATATCCTACGCAATTTCTTAACTTCACCATGTACCTGGCAAGCCTTTGTTAAAAAACCCCTGGTTGGTTAAGATATTGTTAAATATATGAAAACAAACACACCCTCATGCATAACAAATAAATAGCCAGGAGAATCATGTTGACTTAGTTTTAGCAAAAGTCACTATTATAATTTTATCTGAATTCTGAACCATACCAATTAGGTATAATAACGCATTCGAAGCTTTTGAAAAAATAGAAGTATGGAATTAACACGAAGATAAGGCATAATATACTATAATTCAACTCAAAACACTTCACCGATGATTAACCTAATTATTTAAGCAACTTACTTTATGATCGCTAGTTACGAATTCATTGTACTAAACGGTGAAAATAATTAAAATAGTTAAATACCATTATGTCACATCAGTCTTCCCACCGGGCTGAAACAGTTGACAAATTGAAAGAATAAACTATAATAGCAATTCGCCAATCGACATTGTTGTCGATAGCATACGTTAGTGGATATGCGCAAGCACAGCACTAACTCATCGCAAGATACAGTGGCCGTACTACACGATGCATCCCCATAAATAAAGTATCGTTTTGTCATATTTACATTGCTTGTTCAGTCGCTTAGCGATATACATAAGTAGTGGTTAAGGAGCAATGTATTTACTACAAAATAGTACCGTTGCAGTGATATTTGAAAACAAAAGTAACGCATTAAGAGCAAAAAATATTTTACGATTTGTTGTTTTTCATGATTTTAAAGATAAAGATAGTAAAATACTTGTTCTTACATATGGTAAGTGATTCCATGATCTACAAAGATTTTGTTTTGGCTTCGGTTTTTACAAGAAACCACTGAATAACACGGCATTCAGATATTGTTTCACGATTACGGTTGAAAGTATACTAATACGCAAAGACGGCCATTTGAATGGAACCTGAGCATTTTGATCATATCGTGCGGACACAGACACGCCCCCTTGCCACTTCTCCTCTTTTTAATATTTCTATGGGTTCTTACAAAATGTTACCTCATTTTTTTAAAATGGTGTCTTATTTACTTATTATTTAGTAAAAAAATCATTGTAAAGTTTACAATTTAATTTTTTACAAAAAAGATAACGAAAATTTGAGGTTTAGCAATAAACAGCTTGAACAAAAATAGCTTTTAGGTTTTGCTAAGTTTGCAGGTAACGAATTTTCCTAGATTTTTTTCATAACTCGTTATTCAGCTACCACTAAAAGGTGTATTGTTAAAAATGTAGTGAATCTACCCTGCGCCATTCATAGTTTATGAACCATTGATTATTTGAAGTATCTAGATGAGTCTGTTCTATAAACAATGTCTATTTTAAAAGTAGTCATTTAATAATTAAAGTTTTGTTATTATATATACATTTATGTGTTACGAGTATTTATACATGGTAGATCCATACTTCTGTATATTTGCAGCACCAATGGGTCGGCTTGGCCGGTATAACGCTACTAACATGAAGTGGTAACATAGGTAATGTCCATGTTTCGTAGGTAAGTGATAAGAACTGTAGACCTTTTATACTGCTAACAAGTAAGTCGAATTCACTCCTTAGGGTTACAACGCAACTAAATTTTGATTTTAATCGAGGGTAGATGAAGATTTCTTTTGGCAATAGCATCCACTTACTATCAGGTGAAATATGTGATAGTTTGTTAACGTTATTTATTTGAAAAACAAAAGATGACATTCAATCCAAATCAACTTTGCTAAGCCACTGACTGACTTGAAACTTTTCAATAATTAATAAATAATAATTAATTTTTTCTAAATCAACTTTGTCGTTCAAATAAGCTACCATCAGATCTAGTTAGAATTGATATGAGATTACTGTAAGAGCATATCTACAATAAAACAATCGGTTAGCTAATTTTGGAGACATTAACTTCGCCTAAGATGCAACGTTTAACAAAAAGTATTAAAAAGGTACTATTTGGTGGGTCGTTTTTCTCATTTTGCCTAGGAATCCGTCTGGATAGGTACCCACCATGATGCGTGCTCTGTTGTGTTCCGGCATGTAAATGTAAGGTGTACATAGGCTTGCAGAAGATCGTTTGTCACTTTAATTTACTCCGTGGCGCAGTGGCTTAGCAATGAGTTGTTGCGCTGGGGGCCGCGGGTTCGGATCCCGAACATAACAAGTATTTGTATGGCCTACAAATAATTGTTCCGGGTCTGGATGTTTGTCCTCGTGCAATTTATGTTAATAAACTGCTTTTACGAGACAGGAGAAAATCCTAGTGTTGGGGTAACGTTTATTAAAAAGAAAATTAAAATTAAATTAAATATAAAATATCAGCAATTCAACTTAATTTTATAAACAAACAATTGCCAATGGCCATTTGGGAGCAGTAGAAAAGTATATTATGCTTTTAAGAAGTGTTGGCACGTATACATTTAATAATATACTGTTGCAACAGAAGTTTCGTTCTTTGAAGACCGCTTTAAAATTTTTCAGCAATGCTATTAGTCAATAAAAAGGCACAAGGCATGTATTTTACTAGATAAAGTGGCACCAATCTTATCCAGTACTAGCTCTTCCCCGCGACTTTTCCCGCCTGTAATTTAGGGTTTTAAGTATGTTGCGCAGAATCCTAATTCTTTTTCTAAAATATAATTAGTCTAAGTTACTCCTAATAACATCAGCTATCTGTAAGTGAGAGTCCCGTCAAAATCGGTCCAGCCATTTTGGAGATTAGCCGGATCAAACAGACAGACGGACACATTTTTTTAATTGTGTTTTTATTATAAGTACCGTATATACATTATATATGCATATGCATTAATATGCATTTAGTAGAAAGCTGTTATTTTGACATTTCAAACAGCCACTTCAATTTTATTTACTTGTATAGATTTGAAACTAGTCAATATTTTTTTTATTTGATAAGGGTGACAAACGAGCACACAGTCCACCTGATGGTAAGTGGTTGCTGCGGCCCATAGACATCTACATCTATCCTCTATTACAAATGAAAATGTAGATGCGTTGTCACCCGTGAGGACTAAGATGGAATGCCAATTAGTAAGCGCTAACGAAACATACATTTCTAGAGAAATTGATGAGAATATGGTATAATGAATTCATAGTCTTCATAGTCCAATATTTACCTTGCTCATATATTTTTAAATTTAACACTATAAATCTAAGACAAACGAAAAAGTTTTAGAACCTACCTACTAAATGCAGCAAAATTCTATTTATATTATGAGTTTTATTACTTGGGTGCAGAATGTAGCTAGCAGTGTGTATTCTGTGTATGGTGTAATCATGGTTTCATCAAAAGAGCGACATGCAAGCATCCCTTTGTCAATTTTGCTTTCACAGTGGTAATAGTTGAAGCACTTTTTTATATTTATGTTTCGTACTATGTATCGTTGCTCATACTTTCAATAATTAACAATGTACTAAATATTTTTTTAATGAATTAATCAGTACAAGCAATGCTTCACGTAAAATAAATTATATCTGCAGTAATATTCTTCTTCATTAGTCTTTTTTTAAACCACGTTTTTACGTGGTAGAACCAAGCTGCAGCTATATTTATAGTATAGTTGTAGCACGAATGGGTTGGCTCGACCGGGGAAGGACCATACTCTCACAGAATACCAGCGTAAAATAGCAGCTTTATGCTGCAGTGTTTTGTATGGTGAGTGTAGAGAATCGGATACCCTTTTTACTGCAAAAGAGACATTCCATCTTAGTCCTCACGGGTGACAACGCATCTGCATTTTCATTCGCAAGCGAGGAGAGATGTAGATGTCTATGGCCCTCAGCAACCACTTACCATCAGGTAGACTGTGTGCTCGTTTGTCACCGTATTACTATAAAAAAACCAATGCAGGATAAAGCTTAGCAAGCGGATTAGCGCAAACCGATATCCTTGCACTTGTTACGTTGCTCCTCAATAGGTAGGGTATCGATTTGTCTTGGCATTTGGGATTAGATGTACTGCCATTTATCGGTCGACAGAGCTCCGTTCATTAGTTAACCTGGTACTGCTCTGTATGTCTTTTTGTTTACCCGCCTTAATTGTGAACCGATTTTAATATTTTTTAAAATTAAATATTGGCCCAGTTAACAACCTGAGGCTAGATCTGTTAAAATTTGAAGAAGAAAAAAAAAATAGGGAATTAAGTTATAAATATAACTATTGAAATTAAAATCTATTTGTTACCGTAAGGTTGTGATATTACTTTAAAACATTATAAACCGACTTTAAAAATTAAAAGAATAATATAATTTTCATACAGCTCCTGAAATCGGTATTCCGACATAGATTGTCGAAAGATTAAAGTCTTCACTTTAAATAGATATAATTATTTTGCTATTTTTAGTTTCTTTTTTTTATGCAAATTCTACTTCTTCAAGTTTAACTATTTTTTGTCTTATTCGTCGCTTACATCGTATATCATCTTATTTGAATTCTCTTGAATTATCTTTGAAAATTGCTCTATAATTCGAAAAATTGTATAAGATGTTTACAGAATTCAGAATGGGCATTTGTTTATATCATTAGCATAATTTTATTTATTTATTTCAAATCAATCTTTGTTGCACATAAATACAGTGTAGTACAATATGTGGTGGATTCTGGGAAAATATCGCGTAACATACGTACATAAAACAAAAACTCGAGTTGACAACCTCCTTTTTGAAGTCGTTTAAAATATATTTTTCTAAATATTGAGAAATTAGCAGACTATCCTATTACTTTACACAGATTTTATATCGTTTTCGAAAGGGTTACTGGAGCAGGGAGTAGTCCACCATATTAACTAAATAGGTATGAGGGCCTTATTAATAAACGTCACTCAACGACAAACTCAAGTGCGTAATCATTTGATCTCAAGATCGTTGTTAATTAATAAACACATAAAACAGTATCTCAACACGCTTTATTTACGAATACTGTTCTGTGACTTTAGGACTTGATCTCGTAAGCGATTGCATCACATAGACCGAACTTTAATATATCATTCATCACGTTTCGATTTTGCTATATCGTGAGATTTATTGAATACTTTTATTTTGATAAAACTTAAATAAATGGAGCTATATCTCATTATAAAGTTGTTTTCTACTTTCGGAAACCTTAGATTGTTAAAACAATTATGTATGTACTAGCTTTTGCCCGCGAATTCGTCCGCGTAGAGGTCGGTTATATTGCGCCCATGTGTGAAAAAGTCTGCTAGTATAAGCCACAATTATAACTGGATGTCGCGGACAAAAGCTAGTAAACCACAAAACTTCTTTATACAACACATTTATTGCTAACCTATTACTGTGTGCCAAAATTATCAGACTACTACAAGAGTTATGAATATCAATATACAAGCCCATATAGAACTTAATAGTTCTTTTAGAAGTGTATACGAGTGTCGGAAAGAGATTGTACCCTTATAAGGGTGGTGTATGAGTTATTAAACAGCTCAAGCTGTATAAAGTCTGTATTATGGGATCTTAGTAAGCTTAGGGTTCTTAATCAGAATATGAAATCTCTAATGTACAACTTTAAGACCTTTGTAACACTTCAATCTAATTTTATCATTAAAGCTGTATAAAAGCTGTTTTTTTGCAAACTGTCACATGCTTATTACAGCTCTAAGTGTTATTATAGTGTCATTCAAATATTATTTCTGTACAATGGTGTATGTGAACTCCTTTTCAAAACTTTTTCTTATGGCGTAATTGTACACTCTTGTAAATACAGTAGTTTTATAACTTCTGTCTATGAGAGTGATATAAAACTAAATAAAATAATTAACAGCTATAGTACAGATTAAGTCTGTATAAGTGATAGAAAATCGCCATTTTCAATGAGTAATTGCGTGTTTGCATTATATTGCGTTATATATTGTGCTAGTGAACAAATTAATTTGTTATCAATATGTATAAGAAAGAGCTATTAAAAGGGAATATTTAAATATTAGAAAATATCAACGAAATAATAGTGATACTGAAGAATATAGAAATACTTTAATAAATCAGACAAGCTACAGTCAAGCGGCAATCCCATCGATGGCTAACAAAGAGGGTTTCGTAACAAAAACATTAAACAGTGTTAATCATGATCACAGTTATATCAAATGTAACTTAGTTTTACCTTTGGCATCTGATTATGATAATTTGTCATGCAGCAGCACAAGTAGTTCAAATGATGATACAATGATGAATGAACAGCGAATTTTCCAAAAAGCTAAGAAAGAAATATATCTCAAGTATTTTTAAATGATTTAGCTACAATTGAAGATTTTATTAGCTAGATATATTAGCATCTAATCGCTGTTTTGGTTATCTTAAAATGCCTTTTGATTCCCACAAACTTGGTAAAAAGAAAAGGCAATTTTTCATTTTCTCTATGGTTTCCACAATTTTAAAAGGATATGCCTTTTAAAATTGTTTCCTGAAAAGTAAAATAAAACCAGTATAAGATACACAACACAGTAAAATTACTTTACAATAAGTTAACTTAGGTATCAAATAAAATAGCTAACTCTTTTGGTTTTGCCGTAACTAAGTGACGTAAGAGTATGACAACGCGAGCGAATGACTAGAAAACGACATGCGTATGCGCTTCGCTGCCAGGAGTTACATAACAACTAAACAGCTAAACACAATAACAAAATAAACAGCATGCTCGTACTGGTACCATACCGCTGAACGAGATAAAATATTCTGTCATAAATTGTACTTTCTTTAACATTGTTTGGCAAAGAAAGAGATAGCTTTAATTTTTTACTCCACTTTTTTACATTAGAAGGAAAAGATGTATAGGTAATCTTTATTTGCTAAAGGTAGTCATATTTTTGGTTCGGTTAAGGAATTTAACTAAATAAAAGGGGTAGTAAATTATTGCAAATAAATACATTTATTTCGATTAAATCGATGGATTTAGGTTGGTGCAAAAATGATTATTAACTTTGTCTGGGTGGCTTTATATAGTCTCCGTCTTAAAAGAAGTGAAAGAAGTAAACATTTTTTTTGCCCTTGTCCATAAAATAAAATAACAAAATTAATAAAACACGGTTACATCTTAAAATATTATTATTTAAATGAGATAAAATGAAGAAGGGATAAAAGTGTTGTTCCTAAGATAAAGGATTTTCATCTTTTATACGTATCTCTAAAGACAATTATATGTGATGTTTTAAAAATTACTATACAGCGTAAATAATAAAAATATTCTATTATACAACTGATTAAAAACTAATGGCTGTATGATAGAATCCATATCATACAAAGTACAGCTACTAAGACTATAAGACCCTCAAAATATCGTTTAGGCTAAGCAAATTGTCGCCATTTTAGGACCTATAAAAATAAAATTTAAATTGTAAATTTAGGAATATGAGACATTAGTTTTAGCCTAATCCATTATTTTTAGTTTGATTAATGATCACTGTGCCCCAATGTGCATTTATATTCACAAATTTAATTATTTGCTTATTATAACCTATACAATCAATATTTACTTTATTATTTTGTCCTTATATTATTTGGTTATTTTGCTGACGCGGCAATTTTTTGATAGAAATCATATACAATTTTACCGTAAATCTAATTTTGCACTTCCTATTCACCACCTTTTCTTATCACCCTCAAAACTCAACTCCAATTCAAATAATATTAATATGTAATATAATCTTTCACTCACTAAATGTCGCCATCATTCAATTAAGCATATTATAAATAAATCTCTTAAGCTCTTTTTGTCATAAATTAATATGTGATACCGTTCAAACAGCAATTTAGAAGGTTTATCTTTAAAAGATACTTATAAGATAATATTTGTGGTATAATAGATTCCTTGTACACCAAAATAACAGCTATAATACAACTATTATACAGCCCTTTTTCTGCTTGTACAGGTAATGTACAGCGCTACTAACGCATAAAGCTGTATAATTTGCGCCAATTTTTTACTTATAAGAACTGTATAAGCGCTCATATAGCCTTTATACAGCCAGTAAATGCAGCCTCTATTATAAAAAGGAACTCCAATACAGCCCGTATACAGCTTGCATGCTGCTTGGGTAGGCAATTCTATAAGGCTTGCTCACTCGTGGGCGAGCGCCCTTACGAGTGAGCAAGCCTCGTAAAATTGCCCGCAAATTTTAATTTATGCCCTTGTGATTTGTTTCTGGTCATTGCAAAGCAGACTTTGAGGGGAAACTGTATTTATTTGAATTCAAAGGGAAGATCATTCGGGATCAAGGGAATTCTTGGTACAAATACAGTTTCCCCTTGCGCACATCTAGTTATAATAGTGGCTTCCACTACATTGCGATGTAACGCTTTTACTTTTAGTCTGGTTCCGTTGCACAGTTGAGGAGGGTTTAAATTTCGCAACAACATAACTGGAGTGCCCACGCGCAGAATAAGCTTATGACGTGGAAGACCCGATGGTTTCAGTGAATTAAGAAATTTGACAGGGTAGTTAATTGCGTCATCTGTGTTGACCACAGAGTTTATTGACGTGTACACCATTTCTTCCCCCTAAAAAGATGTTAACAGTATGTCGTTAATTGAGGCTGGTCGTTTTTAGGGTTCCGTACCTCAAAAGGAAAAAACGGAACCCTTATAGGATCACTTTGTTGTCCGTCTGTCTGTCTGTCTTTCAAGACCCTTTTTCTCAGGAACGCGTGGAGGTATCAAGCTGAAATTCATATTAAATACTCGTCTACTGTCCCTTGGAAATGTGAAAAAATCAAACTTAAAAAAAAAGATTCAGACTTAGACTTTACTTTTAGAACTTAGAAAAAGCCAAAGCAATTCTGCAAGTACTTCTAACTTTTGCTAATAGCAAATTTATGAGGAATATTTTGCCTCTTCCACCGGGAGCATCTAAGAAGAATAATCCACCCTCATTTGGTTCAATTTTAGTGTAAATTTGATTGTAAACTGCTTTTTGTTTGTCATTGAGTGATTCATCATTATTTTAAACTGTGATTTCTAATGATGCTAAGTCATAACATGTCTCGTTAAGAAACTCTATTTTCAAATTGTTGTTCTTTGCTTAGCTGAGGTAACCCATACTCTTTTAGTACCCGACCACCCAACGCTAATACGGGATCTTCTATTACGAAAAAGTATTTGTTAAATAACACATCTGTTATGTGCACCACATCCACATCTCCCTGTCTTTCTAATTGCCATTTAAAATCTTCAGATAGGTATTCTTTGAATTTCTCCCAAAGGCTCAAAGGGTATGATACTTGGAAAACTTACTAAAATAATCGTAAAAAAGATCCCAAACCATTGCTGCGAATAAATGCTGATCATCTTCAAGCCAGCCAAGAGCATTTCACGCTGATTGGAACGTAGAATATACATGATCATCTACAGTTTTTAACGCTTCAAACGAAATCGGGCCCCGAATGTCATGAAGAAGCGTGCGAAGGTGATGACATTCTGTACTGTTCAAATACACAGCATAAACCCTGCCGAGAACGTGCTCTTTTTTGACCTCCGGCCAGTTTTTAACGTTTGCTCCTCTCATTCTACTTGGAAACTTTCATTTATCGCAAACGTAGCATGCAACTACTTCTAGGTAGAGCAATGTTTTTGCAAAGTTATCCACTTTACATAAATCGAAAATAGCTATGAGTGTGGTAATTGGAGGAATATTCACTCTTTCACTCAGATTTTGCTCATCAAAATAAACACTTTGGCTATTTTTCAAATGAGCAGTGAGGTGGACTACGGGAGGGAAACCGCTCATGAATGGGAAAATTCAAGGAGTCGCCATACTGCCTCATATGAACTTATATATCTTCCATCGTTCTCATTCACTAAATCAAACGATGCCTAGTCTGAACTTTTATTTACATATTTACAGGCGTATTTTATTGATTTCACTGAATTATTTTATTGATTCCATATTCAAGTGAGCGTTAATTTTTCTTAATAATACTGGATTATAAGTGACTACCTAGCGATTATCTATGGTTTGTGTCTTTGATATCAACAGAGAACCCACCGTCATCTAGTAAACGTCTCTTGTACTGCGGCCAACCGTCACCAGGTTCACCAGTTTGACTTTCCCTTATGAGAGCCCTAAGGTATCGTTTACTGCACGTGTTATCTTTTATACATGGTGACTTTCGAATTAAAGTTCCACATAGACCATGTATCATATTACATTTAACGATTACGTGAAGCTCTGGGTCATGTTTGGTATCCGGGATTTCAGCACAAATTATATTGTCGATTTGATCCTGAGTAATACGTTTGTGAAGCCATAAATAATATGAATATGTGGAAGACTTCTATTTTGCCATTCCGTTGAGTACATATCGCACTTCACTAAATATTTTGCCCTTTGTCAAAAAGTTCATGATTTTTTTCACCTTTAGTCAAAAAACCCTGAAAATTATATCGTGTCTAACTATAAAATTAGGTGCTGTCCTTGAAGCAATTGCTCTTTTATCTCGTCCCAGCGAGAATTGCATGTGAAAGTGATAAAAATGTCAGGACGGCCGTAATTCCTGACATAGGTCATAGCGTCCCTGTGTTCTTTCGTGCATATATCTAGGTTCTTCCGTAAAAGATAATGGAAGGATAAACCATTTGACCTAGTGTGTTTGCTTCTGCGTTTTGTCGTCCAATAGAATCTTTTAAACGGATGTAACTATCAGCACGTAATTTGGCTTGATTATTTTTGATATGATTTAATCTCTCTGTTATATTTTGGCGTATTCATCACCAAATATTGCCTAAGAATAGCATGAGTGACTAAATAGTTATTTCTTGTTCTTTAATCATTCAGTTTTTAGGTTTTGAAGTATACCTGACGAAAAGATGTCGCAGTTTTCCGAACGCTGCTCAGCCGAGTTGAGTTCGTCGATTGACCTCTCGGTCGAAGTTGGACTTACTAGTCAGACAAATAGTCAACAATTTCGAGCTTAGTGCTCTCAACAACTACCGGAATAGGTGTAACATGGACATTAAACATAATCTTTGGTTTTTCCATGGTCATCTTAAGACCTATCCGTTAGGAGCCACTATTGAGGTCATTGGGCATAGTGCATAGGTCCTCCAGTGATTCTGCCATAAGGACTATATCGTCGGCAAATTTAAGGTGAGTGATGTACTCGAAATTGATGTTAATACCGTATCTTTTCCAGTCTAGTAGCTTGAAAACGTCTTACAATGCAGCGGTGAAGAGTTTCGGGGACATAACGTCACCACGTCTTACAACCCTCTGCAGTTTGATAGGTTTCGTACTCTGATTCTGTACTCGGTTAGCCATCGTAGCCCTACTGTACAAACACTTTAGCTATTAGATATACCGTTATACCGATGGTAAGAATAAGAAAATACATAGTATATTTTAATTTTACAGCTGGGGGAATGTACTATTAGGTTCTATATTATATTATTTCCATCTTGCTTCTGTATTGTAAAGGATCCCCTTTTCATTGCAAAATGCCCGTCTATTATTATCACCTCTATCGTCTGTATATCACCCTCTAATTTATAACTTTATTAAAGTACGTGGTAAATCAGCACTTAAAATTGCAATTAACAAAATCATTGGTGCTGGCGGGGAACCATCTGAGCTACAACGGTTCGGATTAATTTTATATAATAAAACGAAGTATTTCTACTTAAATAAATAAATAATATGTACACACCTGAAATAATGCTGTAGCATAAAACCTTAAATTTAATAGAACGGCTATTTCTGGGGTAAATCGGTAGTGAAACAATTTATATTACTGACTCTTGACCAAATCTATATCTTACTTTAATTGTTCACTTGGTAACTTAAAAGGATTGGAGGCATCCCTTATATAATTTTTTGGTAAACGATATGGCGAGGGCCGTTAAATATCCTCATTGTACTCAATTTCTTAGCAATAATTAATTTCTTTCAACAATCACGATCTTAAGTCATTGACTTCCCGTACTCAGATTTTAGCATCTCAAGTACACACACTTGAAAGGCGAGTTTCGTTTATTAATCAGTGCGCCACTCAGCTGATATTGTGAACCTAAGCCGCATTTTGAAATATGTTTATTAATAAGATCATAACTTCAAGATTGATCAATGTGCGTGTACTTGAGCTGAGTAACGTTTATTAATACGGGCCTTAGTGTACTTCGCAACTTATTCAAATCGAAAAATATTTTGCTTACATTTAATATATTTATGTTGTGGATCCTTCGTGTTAAATTTAATAAGAAAGTTATATCTCGTTGATTATCGACTGACTTTATTTAAGTTCAAAGAAATGGATGTTTCATTCGAAGCAGGAATCGCTCCTTTAGCAGAATAGTAGTTGCGAAAGACTATTAAATGTATCTAATCAAATGTCCAATTGTATAAAAAGAGAGTGGTTTCGAAAAGACCACTTTATTAAAATATTGAAGAAACTTACGAAAATCAATTTGTGTTTTATCCAATTGAAATTAAAAAAAACTAAAAGCTGCTGAATACTTCTTGGAACTCCGCAATCTGTGAATTATCATAGTGCAAAACTAGACATTAATTATCTCAGATCTCAAACTAGGTTTTCAGTAAAGCGAAATCTCGTAGGATACTCTATCCTAATAAAACGTATTTTATTGTATCTGGAGACCCAATATGAGAGATTTGTGTATAAATTCTCATAGATAAGACTAAAATGACGAGGAATAATTAGTAAAAAATTAAATGTAAAGTTAACCGTTTACTGGCGACAGAGAACTAAACCAGGAGGTAGGTAGCAGCATCTTTCTAATGACAGCTGAATAAAAATGATAATCTGCGTTTTTCATTCCACTTGCCAGGGGTGGTAATTCTGGCAAATACTCACTGTGATGATCCACTATGAGGCAAGGCAATTTATGGTAGAGGCCATTTTCAGAAGTGGACTTTTGATAGGCTATAACAGTGTAATATAATAGTGTAATGTAATAGTAATAGTGGTACAGGCACACTTTAAATTCTGCACCTATAGACGCTAATAAATGTTTGAATTTCGAATACTAGTTTTCTTAAAGATATGAAACTCATATATCGATAATACTAATTTCAAAATTGAAGTCGTGTTTTAATTGTTTTTTTACTGGAAGGCCCTTTTTACTAGAAATGAGGCATTCCATCTTAGTCCTCACGGGTGACAACGCATCTGCATTTTGATTAGCAAACGAGGATAGATGTAGATGACTATGGGCCGCAGCAACCACTTACCATCAGGTGGACTGTGTGCTCTTTTGTCACCCTTATCCTATAAAAATAAAAAAAAATAAAAAAAATAACAAGTTGAAGTTCGTCTTAAGTAGTAAAATTGGAATTATGCATAAAGATTTTAAGGTGACGATTTTTTATGATAACAAAAGTTCACTCTATCTTTAAAATTGTACTACTCGTCTTCAAAACGATTTTAGTAGAGAAACATCTCATTTGAACACCATAAGACGTTGGAACGTAGAATTTGTCCGTGGCCGTGTTTCTCTGTATGATGAAATTTGTGAAGATCGACCCTCAACTGCGATCACTGAGGAAAATGTGGCTACTTTCAGGCGGATAATTGAAGAAAACCGGCACATCACCTTTAAGGAGATTCGAAGACATTTGAGTTTTGGTATAACCCAAATAAAAAAAATACGACAAAATTTAAACGTTCCAAACTTTGTTGCCACTAGATTATTAATGAACTCACCCCAGAACAAAAACAGGCTCGAGTTGATTGGTGTGAAAAATGTAGTTAAAGTTGTGATCATTGTGATGGGAAACGAAACATGTCTTTATTGTAAAATTCCGAAAAAAAAGCAAAAGTATTCTGTACGGATTTTCGTAGGCTATAAAAGCCTACAAAATTGACAATTGACACCCCTGAGAATAAAGACGGAATGCCTCGTTTCCAGCAAAAAGGGTCTTCGGTTCTCTTCACTTATCAAACAAAACACAGTACCATTAAGCATACGTTAGTTTTCTGTGCGAGCGTGGTTCTTCTCTGTCGAGCCGAACCATTCATGCTACAACTATTATATAGCTGCAGCATGACTATGCCACGTATAAAAGTCTGTCCTACAAGATCCCACTTGATGAGTTAAAGACAATTAGTGGTAAGTGGTACACCATTTTGTGCCTCATATCTTTGAAAAAGTATGGGAAAGACAACCAATAATTCCTATTACACTATGACAATGATTGCACCATGCGATTTTTTGTTTTCCCAAAAATTAAAAGTATGCAGAAAGGTTTGACATTTACGGAGTCAGAATAGGTCGTGATACCTTTCAACCAGCACGTAAAAAACATGCTCACAGACCAAAAGTTCTTGTTTTCAAAACCTTTAAACGAAAAAAATAGTGTTTAAAATGTGATGGAGAATACTTTTAAAAGCAGCCAGTATAAATTATTATCGTATACATTGTTTTAATTATGAGTTACGCAAAACTTTCGGTGTACCCATGTAATGGGAAAATGTAAATTAGGTATAATATAAAAGGTATAATATACTTACCTAACATGTCTTAACTATATTAACACTTTCACTGTCCGCTTTACAGACACAATAGTAAGACAATAGCAATGACCTATATGTAGTGCACGGGACAGCGAAAGGGTTAAAATAGAAATAAAATTATAGGTTAAAGAGTTTGTGTATCTGGGTTCAAAGTTTACAAGAGATGGAAAGTGTGAGAGTGATATCAAAAGAAGAGTGCACGCAGGAATCATTGTGAATGGAGCTTTGCACTCGTTTATGAGCAGTCGGAAGGTGTCTTACAAGGCTCGTTTGCCTGTGCATGAGGGGGTGGTGGTTCCGACACTCATGTACGGAAGTAAAAGTTGGGTATGGCAGAAGAAATATGAAAGCAGAATAAATGCAGTTGAGATGAGAGCGTTAAGAAGTATGATAGGAGTTAAACTGAGTGACAAGATAAGAAAAAGTGAGATAAGGAAACGTTGTGGTCTGAAAGAAGATGTAGTGACATAAATTGAGAAAGGTATGCTGAGATGGTTTGGCCATGTCGAGAGAATGAATGAAGAACAATTGACGAAAAAAGTGTATAAGGCGAGTGTGAATGAAAGTGTTGGAAGGGGTACCTAGGCGGACATTTCAAGACCAAATCAGGGACGTCTTGAAAAAAGGCCAGATCAAGAGTACTCTAAACCGTAGAGCATGTATGAAGATAATAATGAAAGTGGACGAAGCGAAACACATACATTACATACTGTAAGGATCGTAGCAAGTGAAAAGAAGTGATCTTACGGGAAAGAGGAGTGAGTATATGTATGTATGTATGTAAAATTATACTTATTTGTCACTTCGAATACATATTTGCACAGTTCGCTAGATTTCGATAAATATTTTTTTTAACAAGAACAATTTTAATTTTAGGTAAATTACAATAATTTATAGAATATTATTGTGCGTCACATAATATTAAGGTTATAACTAAAAGCAATAACCAGTAACTATAATGACAACATTTTCTCTGGAACAGCGGGCATTTAGTAAAAAAAGATCCAAACTAGGTAGTTGTCCAGAATGTAAATGTTACTTTATACTGAATACTTTCCCTAATTTCTGTCTTAACTGAGTTTATCAGTTAAGACAAAACATGTACATTATCTTCATTCACATTTTAGCTTTTTGTTCAATCAAATATATTATTGTTTTGTGATAAATTTAAAAAAAGTATACGTATTACGTGAGATCTTTTCTTCGACGGCTCCGTGGCGCAGTGGATTAGAAATGAGTTGCTGCCCTAATGGCCGCAGGTTGGAATCCCGCACGGAACAAGTATTTGTATGGCGTACAAATAATAATTCTGGGTCTGGATGTTTGTCCGTGTGAAATTTATGTATGTAAACTGCCCACACGATGCAGGAGAAAATCCTAGTGTGGATGTAACGTTTTTTTTAAAGATAAGAATAATAAAAAATTCAGCACAAATGAAGGAATAAATCTAAAAATAAATAAATTCACATAACACGTTGAAAAGTTAAAAGACTTTTATGTTGACAGTTAATTTCATACAATATCTACGCAAAATGTCCATAATATATTCATTACATTATTACGAAATAAGCCAATTACAGTTTCGCTGTTCATTTAAAAACATTGTAAAACACCCGAAATATGCTTCTGCCTTTTCATAATTGTAAAGTTTAAATTAATGTGGTGGTCAACTTTATTAACGGCACATTTTATGGTCGACTGTTATTCCCAACCCTTTTCCAACTTCGTTTCGTATAATTATGTCTTATATGCGACAGTGTCATAATACCTATAGATAATTTAACAATTAAATAAAAAAAAATATATTTTTAACTTAAATATCAATTTTAAAATATGCTTTTTTGAAATACGCATTTTTGAAATTTCTTAGCGCATATTCAGCAAATCAATTTATAATAACGTATTTTATTTCTGTGTGTACAGGATAATATTCGGAATGGCTGAACGGACTGTAAATAAACATTAAAAACAGTTAGAAATCAATTTCAGGAAGGATCTAGGCTATATTTATATTTTTTGATTTTATCCAAAAATATATAATATAAATCGTGATAATAAATTATCTTAAATCATCATAAAAACGTAATTAATAACGAGACTTTAATAGACCCTATCCAGAAGAAGCCAAGTAGAGCTAGTACAAAAAAAATATTAAAACAAAAAGTCATCAACAAAGCATTTTAGTTGGTTGATTAGTTTTTAATATGAAATTTAAAACTTACACTCATAAACAAATTAAAAAAAAATAAGCTGCGTCACTCTTTGAGTCTGCGTTAGAGCAAGCGCGCGAACAGACGTATTAACAAAGCGATCGCTAAAATTGAGGGCGAGGCAATGGCCTCCAATACAGCGAAGTGTAATAATTGTAATATTGTGATTTCTGAGTTATTAGCCTTCATTCAAAACAAGACTGATGTTATGGATGAAGAAAGCATTATACGTCTGTGTACTACTTTGTTTTCGATTCAGGAGATATTTCTTTTTTGAGTCTATTACTACTCCGAGCCGAAAGATTACGTGCAAGACAGAAGGAAATATGGAGCGCGACATCGAAGTTATTATTAGTGTGTTTATAAGAACGGACTCAGAAAAAATGTCCATATTCGTCGCAAAAGACCTACAAGAATTATTACCGGTTACTTTTGATCATGTAGACGCGAAAAGGCTGCAAAATATATCATTAGTTTGAAAAACGATATCAGAATTATAAAGAGAAGTATGTGGCCTTAGAAATGTTGGAAGAAATAGTTAGGTTTTAAGAAATAAATCAAATAGTAAAAAAAGAAAACGCGGGTATTTATAAGATAACTGCTTAAATGTTAACGGTGGCCCATTTTATTTAACGCATATATACAGCGAATCAACAACCGCTTTAGGCCAGGTCAATGGAAAGCAGAAACACCAAAGGATGAATGGAATTTTTTGCAAAGAAAACGGTTGCAAAATCGTTATATGGCGAAAAAGGAAAAGAAGATTTATAGTTGGATTGCAGTTTCAAGGCGGTCGATGTTAAAATTCCATTTTGCATTTATAATGTTGACAAAAATGCCTCTATGGATGACAAAATACATATAAAATAAATATATTATGAGCAAAACAAGCGTGGAAGTTGCTTTCAAGAGATTGAAAATGTGAAAGAAAAAGAAATACGAAGCGTTTAAGTTCCTAATTCCGAAACATAAGCTGTCTGTTTTTATGAACGAAAATAGTATATGGCCTCAAGGTGCGTTGTTTCGAAGATTTCTTATTTTTTTGGTTGATTTGACTTTCAACAAAAATGATACAAATGATAACGCGCCACGGCGTTAGAGTGACAAAATAGTAAGTAAATAGCCCATCGATTAACGTACTGAGGATATTACTGAATATTCGTGATACCTATGCTAAGACTCACGGTCTTATTTATAATGTTAAAAAATGAAATATTGGTGTTTCCCGCTGCATCAAAACTTAAAACGATTCCTCCTGTTAATTTGAGGAACGTACCGTTAAATAGGGTGTTCCAGTTTAGGTATCTTGGTAAAGTATTAAATGAACATCATCTGACTGGCGGTTCGCTGTAACATGATGTCCCGTAACTTTGCACGCTATACAGATAAAGTTAAGATAACACTCTTCAAAGCCTTTTGTCAGTAATTTTACACGTGCAGTCTATGGGTTAAGCATACGCAGAGAACCTAAAATGCCTTTCAGGGACAATATAACAATGCATTCTGGGTGCTGATAGGACTTCCGTGGTATTTAGCGCTTCAAGGATATTTACAGCATATGGTACGGACGGCTTTCATGCCATTATTCGAAAGACAATTGCATCCTTCATGCGCAGGGTTATTGGGAGCTCCAATAGCATTCTGAGTGCAATATCTGAAATATATATTGTCCCAATCTAGGATCTTAGATCTATACATATACATAAAATTAAAGTGCCTATAATATTGAAGTTACTGTTTCTATTGATCTCAGGGGGTTATATTTACATACTATTATGACTTATGACTAAAAATAATCATTTTTTAATTTTTGTTGGTTTGTCTGTCCGTCCGGGCTAATATTTGGAATGGCTGAGCCGATGGTTATAAAATTTCGCGAACATCTAGAGATCAATGATAGAAATTATTTAGGCTATATTTATTTTATCCGATAAGTATGGACGATTTTCGTAAAATCAAAAAACTGGTCAATGGCTTTGATAATAAAAAAAAAGAACATGAAAAAGTTTCGAATAAAACTTTTTTGGTTAGCAGCTTCACTCAAACATAGTCTTTGAACTTTATTTTGTATCTCTTAAACATGCAAAATCATCATTATAACAGTGGTAGAGCCACGCGGCAGCTTTTGCTGTCGCACGGATGGGCCGGCTCGAACCGGGGTGGTATCACGACCTCACAGAATACCAGCGTGAAGTAGAGGTTTACCTCTGCGTTTCGCTTGGTGAGTGCAGGTGGCCGGAGGCCCTTTTTACTGGAAATGAGGCATTCCATCTTAGTCCTCACGGATGACAACGTATCTGCATTTTGATTCGCAAACGAGGATAGATGTGGATGTCTATGGGCCGCAGCAACCACTTACCATCAGGTAGACAGTGTGCTCGTTTGTCACCCAAAAAAAATAATTTGAGTAAATATTGGGTCAGCTAGGCAAAGCGTTATTATAGATATTTAGATTATTCTGTTTATCTCTACGCGTGGAAAGTCGCGGGTAAAACTACTGTACAATATTAAAACAAGTCGCGGCACGTAAGTCTGAACGAAAGCGTTGAACGAAACGTGGAGGGAACGCGCTCGAATGCAACTGGAGAGCCAATCAGCGCGTGTGTACGATACGCACGAGCTAATCAGCGCGACATATGAGCAATAAGCCAATCGTCACGACTTATTTGCAATAAAGGTCACCGCTAGAATTTTGTGCCGCATCTTATAGCATATCTAATTCTGCAAAGTTAAAATGTTTTTAAAGTAAGACGAAAGCTTTGATTATTTTGTTTTAAAACTCAATATCCTGTCTTAAGATGGCCCAAAAGCATTTTCTTGTTTACAATTTAACAAAGGAGTGGAAATGAAAGTACATTATACTGTAATGATGACGATATACTAAAATTAAAGACGTTTTTCTTTTAAATTATAGTTCTAGACAAAGACGAGGATGTAGTATAGCATATTGTTTTTAAATAGTTATTTTCCAATCTTTTTTTTTCATTTTGAAAATAAATACTTTGAGGTACAGTAAATACAAGCACGGAATAGTTTGACTTTATAAAATTTCTTATTTCCCTTTCAAAAAAATCATTTGAACGCAAATGTTCTATTAGTAAGTTAGTAACGCAAATCAACCCCCCCCCCTCCCCATAGATTGCATAATAAAAGTATATTTGCAATGGTATGCTCAGCAGTCGGGTTGGCAACCATAGTTTTTTATTATTTTGAGATGTTATAAGTCCTGATATCTCTTGCGCAGTAGCATCGGCAGCATGGGGAAGTGGCTTCTTAAATTGTCAATACACGGCGACCACTATTACAAGACATTAAAATGCTACGTGGTAGTAACATTAACTCAGTCGCAGGACCAATGGCTTTAAGTGCCTTCCGAGGTTCGGGGTTGATACATTGCAAGCTACGTGACTATAGGCGGCTAATGAGAATTTCTTAACATAACAACCAATAATGGCTCGACTAAGTATTGAACCGGGTACCACATCATTAGAATTCACGCTTACGTCCACTAGGTCAATGAGGCAGTCGAACATAATACTGCTTAAATGAAAGGAGGTATCAAATTCTATCCTTATTTCAGTGATTAAAGAGGTGGAGTTATTTTTAAGTACCAATGAAACTAGTTTTTTACGGATTTTATTGAGTTTATATTCCCTAAGTTTCGAGTACTATAGTAATGATGGTCACGGAGGGACCAGTGAAGGTAAGTCAATGTGTAGTGTTAATTTATGAAATCAGTATGTATGTTACCGTGTTTATCTCCTATAAACATACTTACATATTTACAAACAATATGAAGTCGCTGGAAATGCAGACTTTTACAGGCTGTAATGATTGGATAGAACTACTGATCAGATTTTGAAAACTGGTAGAAATCTGTACTATTCCCAGTGACACAGACTGTTTAATTGCGATAACATTTGTTTTCAGAAAGTGGTGTTATTCAAAGTGATGGTAATATTATTAATAAACTCGTATAAATTATTAAATAATTTTGGTACACCCCGCAAGTTAGTTATTCATATCTGAGAAATTGAGAAATATCCTCAAAACCATTTTAGAACTTCAATAAAACTTGAACTCGATGGATTGATAATGTACCAAATAAAAAATACAGCGATGTTTTCCAAAGTTTCACGTTTTAGTATTGAATTTAGTTTATTTAAAACGATAAGTATTAAATATTATTTGAAATTTGGATTTGCTCCTTCTTTCCTTTTTTCGTTCCTTTTTTGTTTTTCTTCTGTTTCCTTTTTTCCATATTTTCTTTAGCGTGCATTTTATTCTCAGCTAATATTTTTGTAAGCGCTGAGACTAATGTTTGCAAAATAATGAACAAAATACATTATTAATTTCTAGTTACTTAAATGATTTTTTTAAATAACATGTGTTGTATTAGGATCCGTTTATCTTTGCGCTGTTCTTCTTTTGTGCATAGTTGAGAATAGTAACAATTTATGTTACACGACACGTGCCAGATGAATGGGGCAGACGTGTGCAATTAGGGAAGATTCAATTGTCCTATTCTTGTTAAGGTCTCACATAGCATGTCAAATTGTACGATGAAGGGTGTATTGTAACACAAAATTTTATTAAATTACATATCAAAACAATATAACGCCTGTTGAACTAACGAAAAATATGGATATAAATTACATTACATCATTACATACATCATATTAACGCTTATAAATACGTGTGTTTGTGGTTTAGGATCTCGTAACCAATGTTGCTCTGCTGTCTATTTGTCCATCTTTCCATCTGTCTGTTTATCCATGCGTATATCACGTGTTATTTAGATGTTTGATGTAGAATGTTGACCCAAAACCAAACCAAACCATAAAACCAAAACCACAAAAAGCTAGTTATAAAAAGGTAATTGATCGTAATATGTACGGTATTATAATAGAGCAAGGCTAGACTCGCACAAGGCCAGTATCTTAATTAAGTCGTCTAATTATAATTAAAAGAAATATAATGATGACCAATTTCTTTTGAAACATGTACATAAATTTACTATAATGTAGAGAGTTTGTCTAGTATATGATTTTAAAGTGTAGAGAGTACATCTTGTTGCCTGTGACTGTGGTGGTGTGAACTAGGTAAGACGTATCGTTTTCTTTTATAATAGAAACATAGCTAATTAATTTATAAAACCTTTAATATAAAGGATTTCCGCAAAGTAACGCCGTTCTATTAATTATCCGATCTTATTATCTATTGGGTTGGCTCAAAAAAACATATTAAATATCAGGTGCTGCTTATAGAAGGTCGGGGAAAAGTTTCTTCGTATTTTATATATAAATTCACTACATTTATTAAGTTTAATTACATATAATCATAATATACGAGTATATATGTGCCAAATTATTCTATAACTCGTTGCCATCGTGTAGGTAGTGACATAATCCCGTTGCTGTAAAAATCTTGAGATTTTTGATCAAAAAAATAAGATACTTGATGTTAACTTAACACTACCCAAACAATTCTAACCTAGAGACCGAAACAGAAAAAATCTGATGTTGCAAAGTCCAGGACTATATGATGAATGAATTAACACTTCTCAACCAAGCTCTACAATTTTTGCTGGATGGCCAAAGTTGTGTGGTCTGACGTTATCATTATGAAGGACTACTCCTTTTCTGTTGAACAATTTCGGCCGTTTTTTCTCAATTTCTTGCTTGAGTGTCATTAGTTATTGCCGGTAGAGATCTGAATCGATGGTTTTTTCCGGCGATAAAAGCTCATCGGCTTGTGAAGGATCTCGTTCCAATCCCACTATATACACAGCATCATCTTATTTCGTGTTAATCCGGGATTCGCTACAGTTTGTGCAGCTTGACTACCCTTTGACCATGATCTTTTTCGCATGTTCTTATCGTAGGTGATCCACTTTTCATCACCAGTGATTAATGTTTTCAAAAATGGTTCGATTTCATTACGTTTCAATAGAAAATCGCAAATGAGTACACTATTGATTAGGTTTCTTTCAGTGAGCTCGTGTGGTACGCAAATATCGAGCTTTATGAAGTGAAAACTTCTTTAGCATCGTTGTGATTTGAAACTGAATGAAACGAAAAAGTGACATTAAAAAGAGATAAACGTATACATGTATAGAATTTATCCTGCGAGAGAATGAGATAGAATACAGTGTATTGAATGACATTAATCTAATAGCAAGGTGCGGATCGCGATCACAATAGTTTGTGGGTTCGAATCCGCCATTTTTTTATTTTTAATCTTACCATAGTTGTTAAAGGGATTTTAGTAATGTTAATAGCGTTGCTACTAATTTTTTAAAGTGTTTCCTATTAATTCGATCTCGTCTTTGTGCGATGCTTTAAAGATGGTTAATATAAATTTTAAACAGATAAAAAAATTAACAACTATATTTTATTAACCACTATTGGGGGATTCACGGCGGCATCCATGTGTGCGGGTTGCTCTGCAACTTGTGGCACCGCATCCTCAGCCATAGTATTTTCATCCGATAAGGGTACAGCCTCACGTCATTGCCGTTTGAGTTTGGTGTCATCAAATATGTTTGAGTGCAAGATATACCGAACTTGTTCTGCCAGGTTTTGCTCGGTGACGGTTCTAGATGTCTCCAGCTCCGCGAAAAGTCTATGAATCCTAGCCCGGTACGCAAAACGTCCTCATCGTCTGCATTATCCAACGAATGAAACGCGCGAAGACCTTGCTGACACCAAACCAGCTGGTGGGGATGATGGGTGCGGAGGCCTGCTGGGTGATCGTGCAGCACCTTGCGCTCAGCTGACGGTTATCATGTTGTCGCGTCCAGCGACAGCTCCAGATGCGCCCTAGCGCCCTCTAGGAAGCGGCCATTTGCGCGTACTTCTGTGTTTCATCATCCATTTAATGAGCGTCAGTTAACGGAAGACGGCCAGACCCAGTACCGTTTCATGTTGAGGCCATATGCACAAGCAGGTGTTTGCACCTTAAATTTTGCCGAGGCACAGTACAAACACCTCTTGGCAAAGTGCTGACCTACTGCGCTGACGTTAGCAGTTATGTCACTTAACTGTTACGTCAGCGGGCGATGGGGTCGTCACTTCCCTACGCCAAATTTATTATTATTATTATGGGACATCTATAAATTTTTCTCATTTGGTTGGGGAGTATAACTATATTATTTATTAATTGTAAATGAAAATGGTAAACATACATAAATATCAATGAATAATACATAAATATATAAAAACCCAACCAGATGAAAGCCCTCGGTAGGGGAGACCAAACGGCCGAGGGTTAAGGGGAAAGGGAAAGAAATTATTGTTATTATTATTATTAAACGCACTTGGAAAGAATGTTATTTATGCGTTACTTACTTTTCAAATAATAATAGGTAACTAGTTTGTAGAATTTAATAATTTAGTACAGATTACATTTATTATGTGAGTTGCGATGATTTTGTTATTAAACGAAAAAATATTTTGTCACTCACACATTAATAATTTGATTTCATTTATTAATAAACGTGTTTCAAATATTTTACAAATATTAAAATCATAACTTATTTATATTAATAATCACAACTTACAAAATAGTCACGATGGCGATCCAGGGGGGGAGGGGTCTTAAACTTCTAGTTCACTTCTAGTGTTAAGACCATAACACAGTAGCGTAAGCACTGCTATAGTGCAGCAGAAATAGTAAAAATTAGCACCCAGAGATACTACTACAGACAAGGAGTCCAACCACACTTGAGGCAGACAAGGAGTCCAACCACCTAGAGACTAGATCTTCTATACATGAATATAACACGTAACAGCCTGAACCTATATACAACATGTAATAAAAACATTATTATATAAATTCAAAAGTTATAGGATACGGCGGTACTGGAACGCTTCGAAAAAACCGATTACCTAAAGATTGTCCCGTTGCTATGTAGTAGACACAATAAAGATGGAAACAAGATAATATTTCGAGTATGCTACGCAAAGTGATGTTGTCGTTGTCCGCTATATGGTTAACTTAGTGCTAATGGTAGCTTCCACTTTCCAGATTGGCTGATCGCTACTCGGGAATTCAGAAAAAGAAGGTTAAAGTCCCACATCCTCACTTAATTGGCGTCATCAATCAGCACATGACCTAACTCTAACAAACAATGTACCCTACATTAGGGATATGTTCCCAGGCGACAAATTTAAGGGGATGGCATTTGGGGATGAAAGTCACTAACTAACCTTTTAAAAGAATGCCAGTAAAGATTTCATAAAGCTAAAATTGTCCGTTATTGGATAATATTACGGTCACATACAATTGAAAGTTCTAAAAATAGAGATAATTTGAATAAGAATAAAAATACATTATTTTGTTTAGTAAATCTCTAAATAATATACCATTACTACATAATCCGGGTTATAAAGGAAAATGAGAGAGCAGGGGCGGTATTTTTAACTTTAGATGCCTAGGCAGCATCTTACGCTACGCCCCTGACATGAATAGCTGCAACAACGAACGAATTGCGGGTGTGCGGTCGGTCGGAAAGGAGTATGTTCTTTTCTTGATGGTAGAATTTATCAAATTTAATTATTCTGCGCATTCTCCGTAGTATATTCGCTAGAAGATGCACAGAAATGCAATGTGTTTTCGCATTGCCAGTGGACCAAGCTAATCAGAAATAACATGGTTGTTGATTATTGGAGCCGCCTTTCGTTGAGATTTAGTGGAATTAACTTGTACTGGGATGCCCCAGTTCAGAGAAGAGGACAGTATCGCTGAGCAATTCTTTACATCTTACCTACGATTTTCGTCTTAAACAAATTTTAGATTTTATCAAAAAAATTCTAAGTTGTGTGTCTTGGTTGTGACATGCGTAAGATCAACAGTGCATAAAATATTTATCCTTGAATTTTGATAATTGGGATTTTAAAAACTAAAATATTGTTACGAGCTTGGGGTTCGAGACAATTACAAACTGCCGATTGAATTACCAAAATTGACTATTTAATTACACAACACTAATTACAACTTAAAATCACACTAATAATAAAACACAGTTCGCCGATATTTCGCTTCGAAGTATTCTCTTGTATCGCCAATTCAATACTGCCCCGGTCATGGTCTATACCGGCCTTATATAGAGCCTCAGATAGTTTCCAGAACCTTCTACTGTAGCGACATCTAGAATGTTCGAGTACATATCGGTCCCGACATTTCTGGAAGGATCTCGACTCTCCTAGTGCTGCTACTCGACACTAAAGGGCGCTAGTGTAACTAGTGTTGCCATGTACCAGGCGCGCAACACTTTCTTTTACTCGACACTAGAGGGCGCTAGTGTAACTAGTTTTGCCATGTACAAGACATTAATAGTGGCGCGTAACAATATAATGTTTGATTTTTTGATCATGACGCAGTTTCTATGCTTTTAAAGATATAAAAATAAAAGTTATACAATGCCTTCGTCTTTGAAAATAACTTCTGATTCGAACTCAGAGGAAAGAAAGGAAAAGTATGGCTTCCGATATATATTGGCAATCCCATATCTCTTATATCGCTTGTTTGTACTGTAAACGTGTTTGGTGTACTAAAATAAGCATTGTTTCCGGAGAAATGATTTATTGCTGTATTTTCCTTGACTATTATTTTTCGTTTATACATATTTATGAATTTAATATTGATTATCGTTTACTACAATTTAATGTAGTTAATAAAATCATTATTATAATATTAGTGGCAAAAGCGAAAACATTTCATTACTAAAATTCGTTTGCTATCAAAATTATTCTTATTTTTTTAAAACAATGAATTTCCGCAAAGTAATGCTCGATTGTAATACTAAAATATTAAGTTTGCACTTGCTTTAAGGAAAATTATTTATTTAAACAAAGTTCTTCGGCTAGGCAACTGACACCAAGATAGTTACACTCAATAAGGGCTCCGACGACAAAAACTTAGATGAAGACGAATGCTTAGCAATATATGCTAAATATAATGACTGGAAACAAAGATCATACAGGATTTTTCTTTTACAATGGTATCACGAGAAAGTTCCATTTTGATGTTCTTTGAATACTTAATTCATTTATGTAAAATCTTATTAATTTCTCTACATTTGCACATTATACATAATGTTATACATTTTATTTCTTCAATCAAATGTCTCTACTTTTTTTTTATACGATAAGGGTGAAAAACGAGCACACAGTCCACCTGATGGTAAGTGGTTGCTGCGGCCCATAGACATCTACATCTATCCTCTGTTACAGATCAAAATGCAGATGCGTTTTCACCCGTGAGGACTAGGATGAAATGCCTCATTTCCAGTAAAAAGGGCCTCCGGCCACCTGTACTCACCAAGCGAAACGCAGAGGTAAACCTCTACTTCACGCTGGTATTCTGTACGGTCGTGGTACCACCCCGGTTCGAGCCGGCCCATCCATGCGACAGCAAAAGCTGCCGCCTGGCTCTACCACTGTTAAACAACTTCAACAAATTTTCTGTTTCTTTGTTTTCATTTTACCTATGTTAACGACAATGTTCACACATGATGTTCTTTTTGCGCAAAACGCATTGTACCTTTTGAATGATATTCATTTCATTCCATCTTTTTATAAGAAATACTAAAAAGACTTACGACTATATTCGATGTTGACGTATGTAATACAATAAAAATTTGAATCAATGACGGTTTAATATAATAAGCACCTGACATTTAAATTGCTCTTTGTGAGACAAACCAATCTATACAAATAAATAAAATTGAAGTGTCTGTTTGTAATGTCAAAACAACAGCTTTTTACTAAACGCATATGAAAGTATATACGGTACTTACAACAACAACACAATTTAAAAAAAAATTGTCTGTCTGTTTGTTTGTTCCGGCTAATCTCCGAAACGGCTAAACCGATTTCGACAGAACTTTCACTGGCAGAAACTAGCTGATGTTATAAGGAGTACCTTAGGCTAATTATATTTTAGAAAAAGAAATTAGGGTTCCGCGTAACATAATTAAAACTCTAAATTACACGCAGGCGATGTCGCGGGGTAGAGCTAGTTAGTAAAAAATCAGTTAAAGGATAGAATCGGACGCTACTTTGCAGAAATCCATTATATTAATGATTTGAAAAATTAATTAGCTAATTTGCCATAATAAAATAAAATATGCCTCTTACCTAGTTTGAAGAAGAAGCGATGCTCTATACGTTTTTATAAATATATTTTTATGTTAAGTAAATAAAAATAAATGTATCAAAAAATGGGGCATGATTATTTTTCTTTTAATTAGCCGATTGTATTAAGATACTGGCCAAGTGCGAGTCAAGCCTTGCTCTGTTAGAGTACCGTACATATTATACCCACTTTCCTTTTTTATAACTAGCTTTTTGAGGTTTTGATTCAATGGTTTGGTTTGGTTTTGGGTCAACATTCTACATCAAACATCTGAAATTTACGTCTGTCACTCATACCTTCTAGGACCTAGAGATACGTAACATATGTATGGACAAACGGACAGACAGGCAGATGACATACAAAGACAGACAGACAGCAGTGCTACACTAGTTACGGAATCCTAAACCACAAACACTTGTATATATAAGTACTTATATAAGCGTAAATATGATGTTTTATTGTAACGTAATTTACTTCTATATTTTCCGCTAGTTTTACAGGCATTATATTGTTTTAATATGTAATTTCAGAAAATTTTGCCTTGCAATACACCCTTCATCGTACAATTTGCCATGCCATGTGGGTACCTAAACAAGAATAGGATAATTTGATCTTCCCTAATAGCACACGGCTACCATTCATCTGGCACGTGACGTGTAACATAAATTGTTACTATTCTCAACTATGTACAAAAGAAGAACAGTGCAAAGATAAACGGATCCTAATACAATACATATTATTTAAAAAATATAATTATTGCGTAGATTGGACAAAAAAAAACGTTAGAATGTTGAAAACCACAGACAACACAGTCCTTCCGTTACTATAGGTACTCCAAATATCTTGGTATAAAATAAGTTATTTTATACCGATTAAATCCGTACATATGAACTAGATTATTATTTTAATATGTAATATTCGCTTAAATATAAGACATTGTGAAATGTCTTTCTAGTTCTTAGATCGTACCAGCAACGTAAATAAAAATAACCTTAGAAGATGAAAAATTTTTTGTTACAATTATACATTTAAGTATTTTCATATCTCTAGGTATAGTAATAACGGTTGTTTTAATAGGTATTTAATTTATTATAAAAATAAAATATAACCAATAACATGATAATATCATATATTTTTATTATCGCTCTAAACATATTTCGTGCTGTTTTTATGAACCGCTATTTTTAATGGCGCTGCGTAATGAATAATAAAGATTTAATGGATTATAAGGCGTTAATTTTTGATTAATTTTTAATTACTTTAATTTAGTTAAATCCGTTAAATTTTTCTGTCAATAATTGTTTTATTATTATTCATAGTTAAAACCAACTGTTCTAATCTCATGTTGTTTTATTTTTGGTATTTAGTGTATTTATGGCTTCCAAATGCTTGTTAATATAAAGTTAAGTAATAACATTAAAGAAATAAAGAAAAATAATCTCACGATTATAAATTAATCATATTTCTCCAGCAATAAAACCTGCTACGTGCCCCATTGTTTTTCGATAGTATTGAACCTGTTTTAAAAACAAAATTTGATCAGTTTTTAAAACACGTTGATAAATTTTATAAATTAAACCCACACATTGCTCTTACTTTTTTAGTATATTATCTCCTCGTACCTAGATTTACATATTTACTCAGCTTGAGTCCATTCTGAATATGTACTGATATTAAAAAAATATTGATAATATTCTTAAAATGGCTATAGAAAAAATTCTAAATTTAACTTTAAATACAACAGTCTGGACTCAAGCTACTTTATTTTTAAAATTTGGTGGTATTGGTGTGAGAAATCTTTCTAGCGTTGCGTTGCCTGCTTTCCCTGCTTCCGTGCATAGTATCAGTGACTTATGTAGCATAATTTTAAATAATAAATTAGACCTGTGCTTTGCTACGGAGGCAGGGCAGACATAGCGAACGCTCTGGCCTGGCGAAAATGTTCCACTGGAAGTGAACCACACGTGAAGAAAGATTTCTTTCATAATTCCCATAGTAACCAAGTTCAGGCACACCTAGCTATTTCGAATAAGGAATCTAGTCACTGGTTACATGTTTTATCATCAAGTAATCTCGGTGCATTACTTGGTGAGGAAAGCTTATGTATCGCCGAAGGAATCCGACTAAGAGCGGAGATTTGTCAACCCCATCAGTACCCCTGTGATAGCAACGTCAACAAATTTGGGCTCCACGGACTTCATGTAAGAAAAGTTCTGGTAAGTTTTCACGACACAGTTTTTTGAACGATGTCATCCGAAGGGCTCTTGTGGAATATTTAGAGACGATGACAAGAAACCCGACGGTATGACATTGGTCCCTTGGGAGAGAGGTAAAGCCCTAGTGTGGGATGCTACTTGCGTAGCTACTCTGGCGGCCTCTCATCTCAGGGGTACCTCGTTTAGAGCCGGGACGGCATCAGAGTCAGCTGAACTGAGTAAGTGGTGCAAATATGAGTCTCTGAGAGATAACTACATATTTGTGCCATTTGCTGTAGAGACTATCGGTCCGTGGGGTCTACATGCGGTGAAGTTCCTAAAGGAACTCCATCCGCGACTGGTCGTTGCTGCTGGTGATAAGAGGGCTGGTTCTTTTCTCGCTCAAAGGCTAAGTATAGCCAATCAGCGGGGAACGCAGCCAGCGTTCTTGGCATATACAGATACAGCGGGGAGTAGCACTGTATGATAATTGAGTTTCTAGTTTTAGTTTTTTTTATTATTAATATTATAGTTTTTATAATAAAATATTTTACATTATTTTCTGTAAATGTTTTTTCTTTACTGACAAACTCAGTTAAGAAATAAAGGAAAGTTTTCAGTATAATAGTAACATTTACATTCTGGACGACTACAAAGTTGGATCCTATTTAAATGAATGCCCGTTATTCCAGAGAAAATGGTGTCATTATGGTTACTGGTTATTGCTTTTAGTTACAACCCAACTCTTATGTGAGGCACAATTATGTTCTATAAATTATTGTTATTAATTTCAAATTAAAATTACTCTAGTTAAAAAATATTTCCCGAAATTCATTCGTGAAATATTTTTGTACAGTTCGCAAGTATTTAACTAGCGAACTGTACAAATGCATTCGATGTGACAAGTAGGTATAATTTTATTTCTATTTTAATATAATAAAGACGTGTTAGGTAAGTATATTCTAACAGTGGTAGAGCCACGCGGCTTTTGCTGTCGCACGGATGGGCCGGCTCGAACCGGGGTGGTACCACGACCTCACAGAATACCAGCGTGAAGTAGAGGTTTACCTCTGCGTTTCGGTTGGTGAGTGCAGGTGGCCGGAGGCCCTTTTTACTGGAAATGAGGCATTCAATCTTAGTCCTCACGGGTGACACAACGCATCTGCATTTTGATTCACAAACGAGGATAGATGTAGATGTCTATGGGCCGTAGCAACTACTTACCATCAGGTGGACTGTGTGCTCGTTTGTCACCCCTATCCTATAAAAAAAAAATATTATTATCGACCAGAAGTAAAATTCAAAAATAAAAAAAATGCACTCAAAACAAAACTTGTAATATACACTTCTTATTACATTTACAATCTCAATTATTAATTAGCAACTTAGGCAAATATTTAGTTCCTAGCACGTCCGCTCTCTCCGACCGTTCGAGCCAAAGTGCCGCTGCAACCGCGACCGGCTTTTACCCCACCATCTTGGTGACGCAACCGTAAGCCACGCCCTCTTTTAGTCATCATCTTGTAACAATATTATACTTATTATTTTATACCTACTTTGGAATTTCCCATTACATGGGTACACCGAAAGTTTTGCGTAACTCATAAATAAAACATATATATTTACTGTTTTTCAAAGTATTATCCATTACATTTTAAACACTATTTAATTGGTTCAAAGTTTTTGAAAACAAGATGAATAACCTCTCCTCTTCCTCCCGGACCGCCAACTGGTGTAAACGTGTGCACAACCCATATATATTTTTTCTTTTTAATAATATTAATTAAATCAAAATTCGAGTCCTTTAATTCAAACGTAAAAATAGGGCCACATAAACTGAAGGACGTTCGCTAGCAAGTAGCGCAATTCAAACAGCGCAATATAATTGACCTCTTTGGTGCTCCTGGTATCCTGGTAGGTGCAAGCAATTCGGCCACTGACAACGTACGACTATTTACTTTCTCACGCGCAACGACACGCCCTCGAAGAATGCGAAACCCCACCTACTTACATGCGCAAGGACAGATGCTGTGTGTATAATAAACAACTTCCACTCCACACTACCACAATATCACTGCGCGCATCGTACTGTACAATACCTGTTTGCGCTTATACTCTCCTGGTACTCGGATTGATTTGACTTTATACATTCATAAGAAGTTGGTCAGCAACAGAATGAAGAAATTTCATAGGATATTTATAAGTTCCCTTATACGACCTGCCACTATATTAAGGTGTAAGTAACATCTCAGGCGATTGTAAATAGTTACACCGAAATATTTTAGAGCATTTGGTTGACTCAATTATTCACCATCACAGGTACAGCTGCTACCAGATTGTGGCTCCACAGGGCCCTACTACCTATAATGTTAAACAGATTGTCTGGATATAATAACCTATGGACTGTGTAAAATATTCATCGATACTAGAGGCATATTATGAATTACTCTCCAGATTTTTTTATAAGGGAACAGAAAAAGTACATGATTCATTTATTTAGTAAAAGCATAGTGCTGATTCATGCTCTTACAACATACAAAGATAAGGTTATCTCTCTTAGATATCTCTTATTACATTTACTTTTTATTATATAATATCCCAAATATGTAATTTGTTCACTCAAAATTCACATATACAGCATTTATCATGGGATATCATAACGATATAATGCAAATGCATGTAAGACAATCAGTTTGAAGTGACCGTTCCTAAATTACTCCATCTTATACTAATAGGGCAATATGTTCTATGCAAATTTTAAGATGCATTGTGCTTTGGGATGGAACTTAGGAGGATGCAAATTAAAGCAATTTCATACCGCTGAGTGCTACTCCAATAATTGATATTCACCTTAAGGTTTATGATAAAACATTTCATCAAAATAATGTTTTAATAATATGGTAACGTAATATTTTAAACAACTGGTATATTTGACAGATAAGTGGTATAGCCTACCGTTGCTTAGTAACGACCTGGTAAGATATGCAGAAAGTTGATGGATGCAGATGGCTCAGGGCCGTAGTTTGTGATATTTATTGGGGGAAGCGTATATTTTTTTTTATAGAATAGGGGGCAAACGAGCATGCGGCTCACCTGATGGTAAGTGACTACCGCCGCCCATGAACAACCGCAACACCAGGGGAATTGCAGATGCGTTGCCGACCTTTTAGAAAGGTGTAAGATCTTTTCTTGAAGGTTCCTAAGTCGTATCGGTCCGGAAAATTCGCTGGTGGTAATTGATTCCACAAGGAAGTCGTGCGAGGGAGAAAACTTCTTCTAAATCGCACAGTCGTGGACCGCCAATCATCCAGATGGTATGGATGGTAACGCGAGTTTTGTCGCGATGTGCGATGGTGAAATTGAGCGGCTGGAATTAGTCCGAACAATTCCTCAGAGCACTCCCCGTGATAAATGCGATAAAATACGCAAAGAGATGCAACATCTCTACGCAGTGCCAGTGTATCGAGCCGATCAGAAATAACTCGGTCGTCGACGATTCGAACCGCTCTGCGCTGGATGCGGTCAAGTGGAAGGAGCTGGCACTGGGGTGCCCCGGCCCAGAGATGAGAACAGTATTCCATGTGGGGCCGAACTTGCGCTTTGTAAAGTTGCAAGCGATGTGCCGGCATGAAATACTGTCTCGCTCTGCTGAGCACGCCAAGCTTTTTAGAGGCCAATTTGGCCTTCCCTTCCAAGTGACCACGAAACTGCACACTATTCGATATGTCGACGCCAAGGATTCCGATACTGGCTGAGGCAGTAAGGGGAGTGCCTTGAAACTGAGGAGATACGACAAAGGGGTTCTTTTTGGCGGTAAACGCGCAAACTTGTGTCTTCTGGGGATTGAACTGGACTAGATTTAGTCGCCCCCAATCCGAGACTTTGTTAAGCAAAGACTCGACTTCAGACACAAGTTTGTCCCGGTACTCGGCGACGTTTTCCCGAGAAATATTGGCACGGCCGGTATATAAGGCATCACCAGTGCTGTCGTCCGCATAGCAATGAATGCTGCCAGTTAGCAACATATCATTGATATGCAGGAGAAACAGCGTTGGTGATAGCACGCAGCCTTGTGGAACACCAGCGTTGATAGGCTTGAAATCAGAGCATTCACCGTCTACTACGACCTTGATGCTCCGATCAGCAAGGAAACTGGTGATCCATTTGCACAATTTCTCGGGAAGCCCATAGGAAGGAAGCTTCGAAAGAAGCGCTTTGTGCCAGACCCGATCAAAGGCCTTCGCTACGTCCAAACTAACGGCTAATGCCTCCCCCTTGGACTCTACTGCCTCCGCCCATCTATGAGTTAAGTAGACTAGAAGATCACCAGCTGATCGACCCCGACGAAAACCGTACTGGCGGTCACTAATCAGCTGGTGATCCTCAAGGTACCTCATGAGCTGGCAGTTTATAATGGCTTCCATTATTTTGGAGAACAAGGAGGTGATGGCGATAGGCCTGTAGTTGGACGGGTCTTAACGGTCGCCTTTTTTAGGGATCGGGTGCACCAAAGCTGTCTTCCATGAGTGCGGGACTACGCCTTGGGAGTAGGAGTACCGGAAAAGACGCGTTAAAACCGGTACCAACTCCGGAGCACACGTCTTCAGCACAATGGGAGGGACTCCATCGGGCCCACTCGACTTGTTGACGTCCAGGGAGAAGAGTGCTTTGCGGACCGAGCGCTGAGTAAATCGCACATCCGGCATGGAGCACTCACATCGCGGGATGGTCGGCGGTGTGTTCCCCCCGTCATCTAGAGTCGAGTTGGACGCAAAAAGAGAGTTCAACAGATCGGCTTTCTCCTTTGCGGCATGGGCCAGTGAGTCGTCCTCTCTGTGCAGAGATGGAAGAGATGGCTGACAGAAGTTCCCTTGGACAGCCTTAGCGAGAGACCAGAATGCACGGGTTCCCGAAGGAAGGCGAACTAGCTTCTCGCCAATTCTGCCGATGTGCTCAGACCTTGCCTTTGCAATGACGCTTTTGAAGGACCTGGAGGCGGAATTATACTTCTTTTTTAATGCGCTGGTGTTTACATCCCGAGACGTTGATGCGTCAGCCCAGGCCTGGTAGCACTCCTGCTTATAGCGTGATGCTTTTTTACAGGAGAGACCAAACCATGGCTGGGATCTGCCTCCGATGGGCACCACAGAGGATGGAATAAAAAGTTCCATACCCTGAAGTACCACATCAGTAACAGAATCGGCAACAACGCTGGGATCTTCCGGCGAGAAGCAAACCCGCCCCCAAGGGTAGGATGCAAAAAAAGACCGCATCCCGTCCCAATCAGCTGACCTATAGTGCCAAACACGGCGGCAAGCTGTAGATCGCAACTGCGATTGGAGCGTGAGTGGCACCGTACTCCGGATCAGACAATGGTCCGAAGAGCCCAGAGGGGCATCGACGGAAATCTGATATCCGTCCGGATGAGAGGTCAGCAGAAGGTCCAACAGGGAAGGTACATGGTCTTCCACATCTGGGATCCGCGTCGGCGAAGTAACCAGTTGTGTTAGACCATATGCCAAAGCAAAGTCATAGACAGATCTACCCGCATGATCGGTTAAACGAGAACCAAGCCATTCAGCGTGGTGGGCGTTGAAATCACCGAGTATCACGATGAATATATACATTCATTATCGTCATCATCATCATTACATCCCTTCACAAGTCCACTGCTGAACATAGGCCTCCCCCAAGTTATTTCACAAAACACGGTCCCGAGCCACCTGCATCCATCGACTTCCTGCATGTCTTACCAGGTCGTCACTTCATCTAGTAGGGGATCTCCCTACACTTCGCCGATCGCCACGAGGCTGCCACAGGAGAACCTTTTTTCCTTATCGGTTGTCGGTCCTTCGAGCGGCCCATTGCCACTTCAGCTTACTAATCCGTTGGGCTATGTCGGTCAATCTAATTCTACTGTACCATATGAAATATATGTATATAATTAAGCTTCTATCAAAAATGCTTCCGCTATAGAAGTCAGCCGGAAAATATAACTAAGTTAGTAAAGACAAGTACAAGCATAATTTAAAGGAAACACGATAGTTAAATAAATTTTCATAATCAGGACAAAAATAAAAAGCACGAGAATCTTACATAGCTATTCAGAAAAAGATATTCTGAAAATGCTCTTAAAGTGAAACTGAATTAACTGTACACGCCGAGATTTCCACTCCCCAGACGCCTTCTAGACTAGCGTGACTAACCCAACCCTGTTTTAATTGCAGTCAAGAAGTACTTACTCGTATACAAATATTTATAATAATAATGCGCGAAGATTAATAAATATTGAGCATTTTAAATCGTGATCTTCTATTGCTAAACAAAGTAAATAATACTGTATTAATTTTTATTAGAAATAATGTCCTTATTTTTAATTAATGTAATAGTGACAAACGAGCACCCAATCATCTCGCTTTTAGTACATTATACGCATACATAGCTACTAAAATTCAACGACACCAATACAAACTGCAAACAAGGAAAGCCTCAGGTGCTTTGTCAATCCTATGACTTAAGATGTAATAACTTAAAAGCTTTAAACTATAATATTTGGTGCTGTTCTGCTTTACGGCAGTTTGTGTAAGAATTTGATGTTCATCCAAATGGAATCTCAGACATAGATAGAGCCCTTATACCTTATAAAGTTTAACGCCAAAATATTTTTTTAAAACTGTTTGTAAAAGGAAGCGCTTTTGTGAGCATATTATTAAAAGGTAGTAGTAGTAGACAGAATAATAACGTATCAAACCTCATAGTCCACTAATGAACATAAACCTCTAACATTTAAAGGAGAATTTGCCGTCATCATAACGCTTTGCTTGAATTTTTAATCGCAATACCAAGCGTTTTGCACTTTTGACGCTGCTGCCCGTCACTTGTCTGGTAAACGAGACCACTATCTAACGGAAGCTATAAGATTTGTTTGGCAATTCCAATAGTTGCCCTTTAGCTACCGGCCGACGGGACGAAATGAGGCAATTCTCTTACACCTCCACAACACGACCCAAGTTCAAGGACGGAAGAAGATACGAGGTTTTCCATCTTAAACCTCAGAGGTGACAATGAATTTGCATTTTGAGTTTTAATCAAGGACAAATGTTGATTAATGGGCCACAGTATCCACTTACCATCTAGTGAGCTGTATGCGCTCGTTCATCACCCTTTATACATTTGATCAAGGTCAGACCAATGGTTATTGAGTTATTTTTAAATAACTTATATTGAAGACGCTTATATTGAAGTCGGCTGTACAAAATTTTTAATTTTAAATTATAAAAAATACATAACTCAATGCTTCAATTAGATATTAATACCGAAAACGCTAATTCTGTTCCAAATGAAGCGTCGTCTATATCAGCAATTTGTGCTTCTGAAGTCTTATCGTGCACCGCTAAGGCCCGAATCTCTAAGCCGAAATCCGAAAACACTTTAACCGTTCGTGCAATACATAATAGTGGGAATTTATTACTAATACTATAAATCAAAGACTTAAGCTGACTTCTCAACCATCACATATAAATGTTATAGGAATTGGCAACAAGCAGCTTAATATAAACACGGAGTCTTGCGCTATCCGCCTACTATCTCATGATGATTCCTACAATGTTATTACGTATTGTTTAACTATACCCACAATATCAGAAGATCTACCCAAGCCACGACTTAATATAAAATATCATGAGTTATCTGCCATTCAACTAGCAGATCCCAATTTTTATGAGCCTTCTCCTATCGATATGCTAATAGGGACTGATTTGTTCTGGAACCTTATCGGGTCGCAGCAGCGCTCTTTAGGAAAAAATAGCCCGGTCATTCGTAGGTTGGCTTGTCGCTGGCCCCATGCTCATAAAATCTAATATATCCACTAAACAAATTCAATGCAATTTCTTAGCAAAGGAGCAAGAGTTAACTAACATAGATGATCAATTATCTAAATTTTCGGAGTTAGAAAGTGTCCCACAAATTAAGGCTCTAACAAATGAGGAAAGGCTTTGCAAAGAGCATTTTTAATGAATACTGTCCGTGAACATCAGAAAGGTTTTGCGTAGGGTTGTCTCTCCGAGATAAAAAAATTGTCTTGGCGATTCATATTCACTGGCCAAAAAAAGGTTTATGAAATTAGAGAAGCGTTTCAAATTAAATCCGCAACTTAAGGATCTCGACGTTTAACTTATCCAGGAATACGTCCATCTTGGTCATCTCTCGCCGTCTCCTATAAGAAGGTCAATTAATGCATATATTCTTCCTCATCACCCGGTGATGAAGGAAAAGAGCGAGTCTACAAAGCTTCGTGTAGTATTCAACGCCTCGGCGCAAATTACTTCTGGTATGTCAGTTAATGATTTACAAATGAAAGGCCCTGTTATACAAGACTCCCTCATTAATATTCTTTTACGATTAAGGTTGCACAAATACATTATTTCGGGCAGCACTGCAAAAATCTATCAACAAGTTAATGTCAGAGCGTCGGATAGAAATCTGCAGTTAATTTTATGGCGTGATAAAGAGTCCGATCCTCTTCAAACTTTACAGTTACATACTCTTACTTATGGTTTTTCTAGCGCGACATTTTTAAGTACCAAGTGTTTGTGGCAGCTTGGCGAGTAATGTGAAGAATCGAGCATTAAAACAATCATCCAAAACGATTTTTATTGCTTACAGGAGCAGATAGTTATGAACTGCTTCACATTCGGCGCTCGGTTACCAATGAACTCAAAAAAGGTTGCTTCATCTTAATAAAATATAGATCTCACTTGTTTGAGCTCTTCGAGAGCAGCCTTATAAATAAGGAAGAAGGCAATCTAGTTATCGGTAATGTTACAAACACTCTAGATATAGAGTGGTTTCCACACTTAGACCAAATACATTTTCAAATCGAATATACTCCTACGACAGTTTTCAATAAAAGATCCATACTGTCATCGACTTTTAAAATTTTTGACCCCTGAGAGCCATTATTTCTGTGCATAATTAAGCCAAAAATTTTACTACAAAAATTTGATTGGGACGAACCCGCTTCTCAAAGAATAAAATCGACTTGGCAGCGTTTCGTTCTCGATTTAGAGTCGTTGTCTTCGCTAAGAATCCCAAGATATATTTTAATTGATAAACCAATTTATGTTCAAATGCATTGTTTTTGTGATGCCTCGCAACTAGCATATGGTGCGTGTATTTATTTGAGATCGTGTTACACTAATGGTGACATAACTTTTAAACTTTCATGCGCTAAAACTCGTTTAGCGCTTCCTAACGATGCGAGTATCCCTAGACTTGAAATCTGCGCTGCTCTTTTGGGTGCTCAATTAGGCTCTACTGTCATTCAAGCTCTAAGGTGCAAAATTCATAGTTAAGTTTATTGGATGGACTCAAGTGTAGTATTAGGTTGGCTGAACTCATGTGATAAGGCTAAGCTTTTTATCGCAAACAGGGTGACAGCTATAACTGAGCTTTCAAGCACCGCGAATTGGCGGCATATTCTTACCGCCCTAAATCCAGCTGATTTTGACTCTCGCGGAGTAAATCCTTAAGACGTGTGCGCCTCTTCTATATGGTGGGATAGTCCACCCTTTCTCCTTAAACCAGATACTGAGCGGCCAAAATTCGAATCGTTTAGCACAGAGCTGCCTTATGCCTGCCAGCTTTTGCTGTCGCATGGATGGGCCGGCTCGAACCGGGGTGGTACCACGACCTCACAGAATACCAGCGTGAAGTAGAGGTATACCTCTGCGTTTCGCTTGATGAGTGCAGGTGGCCGGAGGCCCTTTTTACTGGAAAGGAGGCATTCCATCCTAGTCCTCACGGGTGAAAACGCATCTGCATTTTGATCTGTAACAGAGGATAGATGTAGATGTCTATGGGCCGCAGCAACCACTTACCATCAGGTGGACTGTGTGCTCGTTTTTCACCCTTATCTTATAAAAAAAATGCAATATTTGATTTTAAAAGGTACTCTTACTTAACTTTGCTACAAATAGTATTCTAACTAAATCTAATCACATCACAGATTATAACTGTTGTAATCCTAGCTGCAAATTATTAGGTCCTCTGCCAGTTGAAAAAGTTCAAAAATCATTAACAGTTATAATTAAAATAGCTCAAAGTGAGTCAATTCAGAATGAAATAGAGCTTCTTTGTACTAAAAGGGTCTTGTCACCCAAGGCGCCTTTATCTTCTCTAACTCCATTTCTAGATGAGAGTGGCATTCTGAGAGTTGGCGGAAAAATCGAGGCTTCAACTTATGCTTATGACAAGAAACATCCATGATTATAAATTTTAAACATTATTTAACGGAATTAAATTTTCAAAGGGAACATAAACAACTGCTCCATGCGGGACCTCAGAACCTTTTTGCCTCTATTGGGGAGCGCTACTGACCGACTGGTAGTAGAAAATTACCTAGGAAAGTGACCTAGAATTGCTTAGTATGTCGTCGCTTTAAGGGTCAATCAATGACTAATATTATGGGTAATCTTCCCTTTTTTTTTTTTTTTTTTTTTTTTTTATAGGATAAGGGTGACAAACGAGCACACAGTCCACCTGATGGTAAGTGGTTGCTGCGGCCCATAGACATCTACATCTATCCTCTATTCCAAATCAAAATGTAGATGCGTTGTCACCCGTGAGGGCTAAGATGGAATGCCTCATTTCCAGTAAAAAGGGCCTCCGGCCACCTGCACTCACCAAGCGAAACGCAGAGGTAAACCTCTACTTCACGCTGGTATTCTGTGAGGTCGTGGTACCACCCCGGTTCGAGCCGGCCCATCCATGCGACAGCAAAAGCTGCCGCGTGGCTCTACCACTGTTAATAACGACGATCCCTACGATCGCTAATGCCTGATTATCCATTTTGCACGGTTGGCATTGACTTTGCTGGCCCATTTCTTACCACTGACCGTAAGTGAAGGGTATGTAAGATAAGAAAATGTTATCTATGTATATTTATCTGTTTTCGTTATAGATGTTTACATTTGAAGCTGTAAGTGAGCTATCCAAAGATGCCCTTTTTTGACTCTTAAAATATTCATCGCTCACAGAGGACTGCCAAAGACAATTACTTATGATAATGGCAGAAATTATGTCGCGACTGCTAAAGAGCTAAAAATTTGCTAAGGGGCATTGAGTTTAGATTCTTCCCTGCATACGCTCCTTACTTTAATGGTCTCACTGAGACTGCCAAATTCCATATTTATAGAATTACGGGAAAAACTCATTTGACGTTCGAGGAATTTTAAGAATAGGAAAAAAGAGATGATTCCTTGTTAGCACAGATCGAAGCCATCCTGAACAGCAGACCCCTGTGTTCTCTCAGTCCTTCATCAAATGACTTCCAACTTCTTACACCCGCTCACTTTTTAATTGGCAGGCCATTGACATCTATTGCATCATTCAGCTTCGTAGACGTCAATAGCGGACGTATTGATGGATTCAAGCGTCTCAACCAAGTGAGGCAGCACTTCTGGCAAGGATGGGCACGCGAATATATAGTACAACTACAACAGTGCACAAAATGGCGAGCGAAATGCAGAGACCTGCAATTAAACGATTTAATTTTGATAATGGAAAAGAACTCGCCACCTCTCTGCTGGCGTCTCGGGCAAATCAGTAAAATATTTCTTGACTCGGATGGTGCTCCCCGCGTCGCAGACGTCACAACTTCTAATTGAATGATTAAAAGAGCTATAAATCGGCTATATATCCTGCCCATACAAAACGCAAGTACTACTTGAAATCTTTAGCTCAGATTTCAAGGGCACGGGAAGATGTTCGCGCGGCTTCGTCTTAGCGTTTTAAGTATTTATTATTTAAGTAGATATAATGTAACTTGTATAGCAATTATTATGTCTTACGTGTAGGTACGTTTGATTTGTTAGGCTACGTAATAATACTAAGTTTCACCGTAACTGTTTACGTTTAAGGTCCATATTTCTTTCTTAAAAATATTTGTACTTCTACCAATAGCATATCGTTACGTTTACACACGTAGTACTGGCAATAGCCAACGGCTGTTCAATTGAATTATTAAATGTACCTATATCTGTCGACCCTCAAACTGGTAGCACGTCCTCAAAATTATAATATTGACTCTCATAATTATGTAAAAGTTAAATAGTACATTAAATTAGATTACTGAGATTGCTTCGAAGTTTCATTTCTTTGAACCCTATTGTACAAGATGATATATTATGTTTAAATGTAAATCTGCGTTTACTTTCATTTACGTTACTACATTTGCTTGAACTTTCGTGTACTTTTATTTTAACGTCTAATTTTATTTAATTCTTATTAAATAAATTTAAAAATCAGTTTCTTGATGTAGATTATTATAACTAAAACCACAGAATACTTAATGGTAAAAGATAATAAAATTTAAAATCGTAGAAACAATTGCAATTACATGTTTTTAAGGTATTTTTCAAACCTTTACTAGATTTGCTAATCACCATTCAAACTTAACAAATTTATAAGCAATATTTATTTGGAATTAATAACAAAAGTTTACTGTGGTTAAAATAATTTGAAATCAGATCTTTTGCGTAATTTTATTTGACTTTTGACCCGTCGAAATTCGGTTTCAATTATAATTAAGGAATATATTAATTAGCTATCCTACGGCCTTAATGTTATATTCTTGGGAAATATTTATGGTCTCTCGGAGATTTCCTTTATTGCAAACTACAGCAGGCGGGAATTGCCGAGAAAGAGAGAGAGTATAAAAATGATTTAGTGGGATTGCTAATGTACATCTACCTTAAGAATTTAAGCCACCCAAATAACAGGCAAGTCTTATTAAACAGATGCCAGCTTGATATCGTACTCAGAGCGAACAATATTTCTTCACCAATGAGATGGGTTTCAGTTCTTCTAGCTCTTTTTAAAAAACCTTGTAATACTTTCACTTCTTATATTGCTACAATCTAAGACGCCCGATTTGACGTTTCTCATTATACAAGCCGCGATAACTTTGTATGAACGTCTACGTTAGAAATCAAAAAATCCAATTCATAACTCCAAATAATTACTACGATAACCATACACTATAACAATGTGTATTTTTTTATAGGATAGGGGCAAACGAGCATGCGGATCACATGATGGTAAGTGACTACCGCCGCCCATGAACAACTGCAACGCCAGGGGAACCAGGGGAATCGTAGATGCTTTGCCGGTCTTTAAAAAGGAGTAGGCTCTTTTCTTAAGGGTCCCTAAGTCGTATCGTTCCGGAAAAATCGCTGATGGTAATCGATTCCACAAGGAAGTTGTGCGAGGAAGAAAACATCTTCTAAATCGCACAGTGGTGGATCGCCAATGATCCAGATGGTGTGGATGGTGTCGGAAGTTCTGTCGCGATGTGCGTTCGTGAAATTTGACGCCTGGGATTAGTCAGAAGAATTCCTCAGGACACTCCCCGTGGTAAATGCGAAAGAAAATGCAAAGGGATGCAACACTTCTTCGCAGAGCTAATGAGTCGAGCCGATCAGAAAGGACTCGGTCGTCGACGATTCGAGCCGCTCTGCGCTGGATGCATTCAAGTGGAAGGAGCTGGAACCAGGGAACCCTTGCCCAGAGATGACAACAGTATTACATGTGAGGCCGAACCTGCGCCTTGTAAAGTTGCAGGCGGTGTGCCGGCATGAAATACTGTCCCGCTCTGCTGAGCACGCCAAGCTTTTAAGAGGCCAATTTGGCCTTCTCTTCCAAGTGACTACTAAACTGCACGTCACTAGATATGGCGACGCCGAGGATTCCGATACTGGCTGAGGCAACCAGGGGAGTGCCTTGCAACTGAGGAGATACGACAAAGGGGTTCTTTTAGCGGTAAACGTGCAAACTTGTGTCTTCTGAGGATTAAACTGGACTAGATTTAGTCGTCCCCAATCCGAGACTTTGTTCAGCAAAGACTCGACTTCAGATACAAGTTTGTTCCGGTACTCGGCGACGTTTTCCCGAGAAATATTGGCACGGCCGGTGCATTATCAGTACTGTCATCCGCAATGAATGTTACCAGTTAGCAACATATCATTGATATGCAGAAGAAACAGCGTTGGTGATAGCACACAGCCTTGTGGAACACAAGCGTTAATAGGCTTGTAGTCGGTGTATGCACCGTCTACAACGACCTTGAGGCTCCGATCTGCAAGGAAGCTGCTGATCCAATCGCACAGTTTCTCGGGAAGCCCATAGGAAGGGAGCTTCGAAAGAAGCGCTTTGTACCAAACCCGATCGAAGGCCTTCGCAATGTCCAAACTAACGGTAAACGCCTCCCCCTTGGACTCTACTGCCTCCGCTCATCTATGGGTCAGGTAGCCAAAAGATCACCAGCTGATCGACCCCGACGAGAACCGTATTGGCGGTAACTAATCAGCTGGTGATTCTCAAGGTACCGCATGAGATGGCAGTTAATAATGTATTCCATTATTTTGGAAAAGAAGGAGGTAATCGCGATCGGCCTATAGTTGGACGGTTCTGAGCGGTCGCCTTTTTTAGGGATCTGGTGGACAAAAGCTGTCTTCCATGAATTCGGGACTACGCCTTGAGAGTAGGAGTATCGGAATAGACGCGTTAGGACCGTTGCCAACTCCGGAGCACACGTCCACAGCCCACTCGACTTCTGGATGTCCAGGGAGAGGAGTGCTTTGCGAACCGAGCGCTGTGAGAACAGCACATCCGGCGTGGAGCACGCACATCGCGGAATGGTCGGCGGTGTTTTCCCCCCGTCATCAAGAGTCGAGTTGGACGCAAAAAGGGAGCCTAAAAGGTCGTCTTTGTCTTTTGCATCTTGGGCCAGTGAGTCGTCCTCCCTGTGCAGAGATGGTAGTCATGGCTTACAGAAATTCCCGAGGACAGCCTTGGCGAGAGACCAGAATGCACGGGTTCCCAAAGGAAGGCGAACTAGTTTCTCGCCAATTCTGCCTATATGCTCTGACTTTGTCTTGGCAACAACTCTTTTTAAGGACCTTGAGGCGAAGTTATACTTCTTTTTAAGAGTGCTGGTGTTTACATCCTGAGTCGCCAAAGCTGCAGCCCAGGCTTGATAACACTCCTGCTTACTGTGTAATGCAGTCTTACAGGAGCGACTAAACCAAGGCTGAGATCTGCCTCCGATGGGTACCACAGATGATGGAATAAATAGTTCCATTCCCTGTAGCACCACATCAGTGACAGAGTCAGCAACAGCGCTCGGATCATCCGGCGAGAAGCAAACCCGCTCCCATGGGTAGGATGCAAAGAAAGACCGTATTCCGTCCCAATTCGTCGACCTGTAATGCCAAACACGACGGCAACCTGCAGAACGCAACCGCGAAGGAATAGTTAGTGGCACCACACTCCAGATCAGACAATGGTCCGAAGAGACGAGAGGGGCATCGACAGAAACCTGATATCCGTCCGGATGAGAGGTCAGCAGAAGGTCAAACATGGAACGTGTATGATCCTCCACATCTGGAATCTGCGTAGGCGAAGTAAACAGTTGTGTCAGACCATTTGCCAAGGCAAAGTCATATCATTCGTAAGCACCAAGTTTCGCTTTATATTGTAAAAATGCACTCAGAAACATGAATTAATCGTTGATTAATATCCCGACAGGACGTTATTACAATGACATCTTTGGGTTCGTTGCCGTAGTGTTGTGACCGTTATAAACCGTTATTTTGCTCGAATAAAATAGATTTTTTGAAAAATCGATGCTTACATTTAGAAAAGAGAAAATTATTATTACAAATTTAAACATATAAACAAAATCTCGTCAAAAAAAGTCGGCTATCACTTTTCACACTGTTTCTGTCATATTTTTTTATCTTGGCTTGCTAATTCCGCACATAGATTACGCATTACGTGATTTTGGTGTGATCGTGTGAACTAGACAACATGTATAAAAGAGGTCGCACTCTTAACGACCAGTCTCGTGAGTTGGTTTTGAAGTTGCATGAGTACTTTGAAAGAGTAGAAGTAGCCAAAGTACAAGAAAGAGACACACACACAAGCGCTTGGAAATGGCATAAAAACAGTGAGAAAAATTATAAAGAAAAAGTACAAGCCTTCTGGCTGTGAAAATAATGTACTGCACACACCCAAAAAGTGAAAAAAAAAACAGAAACCTTTGACAGGTATCGATCATTTTGATGCTAATGTTATTAGATCCCATGTTTACGGATACTGCACAAAACAAGAATACCCCACCGTCTCTTAAATCTGCAAACGAATATGACGGAAGTGCAACATCTATTAATCAATTCTAAAAAATATTGGGTTTTCATACAAAGAAACCGACAAACGGAAATTTTTGATTTAAAGGTATGACATAATACTACATATATTACTTGCGTCTCAGACTTCGGGGTGACAATAGAATAATAATGTCTCCCAGACCAAATTTCGGTCACAACGATTAGTGTCGATGGAGACTAAAAAACATTGCAAGGCGCAGGTTCGGCCTCACATGGAATACTGTTCCCATCTCTGGGCTGGAGCGCCCCAGTGCTAGCTCCTTCCATTTGACCGCATCCAGCACAGAGCAACAAGATTCGGGTTCCGCGTCTACGTCACAGTGACCGAGTGAAGCCGGCCACAGTCGAGCGTGTGTCTGCTGTACTACCCTATGTCAGAGGAGTCACAGACAAGCTTGACTACATCTTGAAGCGAGCTTCCATTAAAACATACTTCAAGCCGCAAAAGAAGATTAGTCAGTTTTTACCATCCGTCAAGTGTCATATCCCTCTACAAGATGCAGGAGTGTGCAAACTAGAGTACAGTGGTAGAGCCACGCGGCAGCTTTTGCTGTCGCACGGATGGGCTGGCTCAAACCGGGGTGGTACCACGACCTCACAGAAAACCAGCGTGAAGTAGAGGTTTACCTCTGCGTTTCGCTGGATGAGTGCAGGTGGCCGGAGGCCCTTTTTACTGGAAATGAGGCATTCCATCTTAGTCCTCACGGGTGACAACGCATCTACACTTTGATTAGTAATAGAGGATAGATGTAGATGTCTATGGGCTGCAGCAGCCACTTACCATCAGGTGGACTGTGTGCTCGTTTGTCACATTTATCCTATTAAAAAAAAGCTGGATTGTGAATGTGATATCTTTTACATAGGACAAACAAAAAGATCTATAAAAATCTGCATGAAAGACATATAGCTGATTTGAAGCAACGACGATCCGGGAAATGTGTAGTATGTGAACATGTTTAAGGTCATCCCGCCATTACATTAGATTTGATAGACAATAGAGATTCGCAAAAGAACACCAACTACTAAGAATGATTCGCTAGGCTATTGAAATTAAAAAACATCCTAATTTCAATATAGAAGATGGATGGGTGCTGCAATCTGCTTGGGATCCTATCATTCATCATCATCATCATTACAGCCCTCCACAAGTCCATCCTATAATTCATCAAATTAAATCCAAACCCAAGCATACCACTACAAGATTTCAAGATACTGTAAGCTCATCAAAAATTAATATTCAAAAACTGAATGTAGCCGAGCTAACCAGTATGACATCGGGACGTCAAACACCTCAGTCCCCCCGTGACCATGGGTGCTCTAAAGTACCCGAAACTTCGGAAATTAAAAAGTTAAATTAAACGCGATAAAACCCGTAAAAACTAGTTTCATGTAACTTGTAGTCTTCGCGTAAATATAAGAAATCGTTTTAAATAAATGGTTTTTAATTCTGTAACACTTGGGACAATAATAGAAACCATTTTTTTAAATTATTAAACAAAAGCTAAAACATTTACAAAACGAAACATTTTTAATTATTTTCCTGTATTTTGTCTATGGCAGTAGATAATGAAGGCTATTTTTATACTAAAATGGTACTAATTATCAAAAAAAAAACATAATATTGAAACATTGAGGTGAATCTGTAGTGATTAATATTGAATAAAACAATATATTCAGAAAACGATTGAATAGTTTATTATTAAACTTAAAAAAACACTTGATTATTATCATACACGACTCAATAACCTGTGTGGACATTGATTATTGCCTATTCCGAAGGAAACTTAAGTTGGTAACATCAATTTTCAACTTGTCATGCGGCATGCGCATTTGTCATTGTGGCTGTTTTTGTTGGATAGATTTCGTGTTTTTACTTTCGTGGATTTATTTGACTTGACCTTGGGTTTTCTCTCGGATCACAGGACAGTAGAATGTTGCGCCCACATAATGATAATAATGTGGTACGAGTACTTAAGTATTAAGAGGAATAGAACAGACAATATACAGCCTCCGGCTGCTTTTCTAGATGACATTTTATCAATAATTGCAGAAAATAGTTATGTAAACAAATAAAATAGATAAAATTTTCTTATACTTTATTTAATCATAACTACTAAACTCCCTATTTTTCTTCTCAATTTATTCAAACAACTTATCACAAGAATGAGTGATTTTACTACATAACCTACAAATCATAAAACATAAAATAAAATCAAAACCCCAGGTCCTACAAAATATGATTTTTGACGTAAGTAGGAAATATTTAAATCTTCAAACTAAGATAGAGTTGTAGTCCCCGATAATTTAAAAATATCTATAGTCAGACCAATATTCAAATCTGGAGATCCTACTTTAAGAAGCAACTACCGACCCATAGCTCTACTACCATCTTTCTCTAAAATAATTGAATCCGCTATGACAAAGCGTCTTTACTCATTTTGCGAGAAATTTAACATAAATGATGATAGCCAAAATGGTTTTCGATGTAACCGGTCAACTACCATAGCTGTTTTCAAATATTCACAAAATATATTAGACGTTCTTAACAAAAAGAAATACGCTATTGGAATTTTAATAGATTTGAGTAAGGCATATGATCGAGTATTACCAAATATTTTACTTGATAAATTATACAGCATAGGTATCAGAGGGGTGGCCCATAACTGGCTTAGATCATACTTTCAAAACCGAGTTAAGTATGTTGAAATACAACATACATGCCTAGAAAATAATATTACTGGAAAAGTAAGATCAAGGAAAGTATCTGTACTAACATCCTTACCCCAGGGAAGTGTAATAGAATGTCTTTTCAGTATATATATAAATTAATTGCCTAAATTTATAAAGGAAAAGAGTATACTATTTGCAGTTGACATGTCATTAAAATAACCTGTGACAAATGAAACAGAATTAAATAATAAATTAAACTGCATTCTTAATGAAATAGTTTCATGGCTAAAAGAACATAATTTAGAATTAAATTTTAACAAAACTAAATTAATGGTTTTTAAATCATATCAAAAACAGCAGTTGAATATAAATTTTTCGATTTGTAATATAAAACTAGAGTGTGTACAAAAAATCTCATTGTTAGGAACTAAAAAGATAGTAATCTAAATTGGAAAAGCCATATAGAATATGTATTAAATAAATTGTCCAGATTTATATACGCGCTAAATGAGTTAAAAATGTCCACAAACACAAATACAGCCAAAATGGCTTACAATTCGTACGCGCACGCGTGATTGCGCTACGGTATACCCTTATGGGGAAACTGCACAGACGTCCAAAAACTCTTTATCGCTCAAAAAAAATGTATGAGAATTCTAGCAAATATTGAGTCTAGGGAAAGCTGTAGACCATAAATTATACAATACAAGATATTAACAGTTACATCTTTATACATATTAGAATCATGTCAATTAGTAAGAAAAAATATAGATATATTTCAAAAAACTGGTGATAATAGTATAAATAGACATAATATAGATATATTTCAAAAAACTGGTGATAATAGTATAAATACAACTTAGGAAGAGAAATAAATTAATATTGCCTAAAACCACTTTATCTTTATACAGTTTTGGACCATATTCCATGGCAGTTAAATCATATAATACATTACCCACAGATAGAAAAGAGATAAAAGAATATTAGAAATTTGTGATAGCACTAAATAGTTTTTTGATTAAGATATGTTACTATAAATTATATGAATATTATGTTAAATAGAAATAAATAAATAAATGTAGTAATATGACATATACTAAATACTACAATAATACCTGTAATGAATAAAATATATATTAGTATTAGAATTAAGGTATTAGAAATTAAGGCTAACTTTATTTAATGTTGTTATACCCTTGCTGGGTGCATGTGCTGTAATATGTCACACAAAACCACATGTAAACGCAATAAATAAATAAATATATTTTATGTTTGTTCACGCAGGGCACAAGCTGGTAGGGAATCAAGTTGATATCCTTTACGTTGTTTACTGAATGAACTTTACTGTTGTTTTGAATTTTTTATTCTAAAATGAGACAAAATATACATAATATGTATACTCAATTTTAATTTCATAATGAGTGAGCAACCTGAGTTTGACATTCAGCAACACCAATGAAATTTGTTACTAATCTGGTCTTTGCCTACAAAATTACCTTCTTGCAATAATAAAGTATTATCTGCATTGATTAACTAATTACAGTAAAATTATTGTTTATAAGCAAAATAATTAAAATCTTCTCCAGATCGAAATTCAACACGAGGGTCAGTGTCAACAGAACCTAGACATCTGCCCTGGACATGCTAGAACAGCGCTCGTGTGTATGCGCAAGCATAGGTGGATTGTCTATACACTCACTCTCATAGTCCGCTGGGACGGTAATCCGACACGACCGGAAAGATATCAGGCGCAGGACCTATGGCTTTAAGTGCTTTCCGAGTCACGAGGCTTCCTGACTCCAAGCTGCTACCGACAATTTCTCGACGAGAAAACCCAATAACTTATTTAGACCAACCCGGGATTCGAACCCAGAACCTCATAATCAGCAACCGTGTTTGCGACAGCTACTATAACGAGTCAAATTGCTATTTTACGCAAGAAGGACCACGCTCTTTCATAGCGCCTCTTTCATAGTTTCATAACTATGGAAAAGCGTGGTCTTTCCCCGGTCATCCCATCCTTTTGTTTGTAAAGTATTAGCCTACATATATCCCACTGCTAGGCACAGGCCCATTCATGAGTTAGTTTTGAAATGCGTAAGCGTTCCGCCAACACACGCCCTTGAAAAATTTATAATTTTTAAAGCGTGCAAGTTATCCGTCAATTTCTTTTACCGAAGAATCCGTACGCCAACAAGGATCGAAATCGACTTAATCGCGTACTTTGATTTTTGTATAATGACTAGCTTATGCCCTATGTTGCCACAGCTCAATACATTGTCAAATTTACAATGCTCACTACGGAACAGTTCCTATTAAAGCCATTAATACGAGTTCGCTTATGCCAGTAGTAATATAAATATTTCAACAGTCAGACTATTCACCCGAGAACTATTTCAGGTGCTCTCACCTAAAATAACTGTCACGTAACATTGATTTAATGCTTCTAGCGACAACGACAATTTGATATGGTAAATGTAAAGGGGTATCAAATATTTTGTCAGGATTTACACACGTGGATAAAATTGCTATATATATTATCAGTCAAATCCGCAAAGGATCACAATATTTCGAGGATATGCTATTATAAGTCATACAATTTCCAAAATTAAACCATCCAATAGTAACTTTATCATTATTAAACAACGAATTACATTATATCTCTGAATGTGTGTTTTATTCTACTGTCTGTCTTATTAATGTGAATTTCTATAAATAATTATCACCATCATCATTCTACCACAAGTCCACTGCGGAACATAGGCCTCCCCCAATCAGTAGCACAAAGTACGGTGAACTAATTGCATTCATCGACTTTCTGCACCCTTACCAAGTCGTCACTCCATGGAGCGGGCGGCCGCTCTAAAATACGCTTACAGATGCCACTCGAGAACATTTGTCTCCAACGGTTGTTGGTTCTTCTATGTGACCGGCCCATTGCTACTTTGGCTTTTTCATCCATTGTACTAAGCCGGTTACTCCAAATAATCCCTTTAAATATAAATTGATAAGTCTAGTTAGCTTTCGATATTTATCTTAAATATAAATCCCTACTTTGCCTTCATTAAGAAATAATCTCGGTCTACATAATAGCCACATTACACGAAAATAACAGAATCGGAAAATAAGTCGCAAAACCACTGCGACCTTGCAATGTCTTTACAGTCTAAAACTTTCTTTATACCAATACAAAGGTCTTGTTTTGTGACTTAAAACAAGATATAATTAGGCTGTAGGTAATAAGATAAGCATCTGCAACGTCATTTATCATACCACTTTTAATTTTATGATATCAACGTAGCGTACAATAAACCCATAAAACATAAAATCTGCCCTAACTGCTAATAATTATAACAATTCACGTTGTGCTGACCTGGGTTCGATCCCCGCCGGCACCAATAAAATTGTAAATTGCAATTTTATGTGCTGATTTACCACGTGCTCGGCGGTGACGGAAAACATTGCGAGGAAACCTGCATGTCTGAGAAATAAGAAAAAAAATATTTCGAAAACATGTGAAGTTTGCCAACACGGATTGGGGCAGCTCAGCGGGCATTTCCTTGCCCTAAAACCCTCTCAGAAATGAAAAGAGGCCTGTGCCCAGCAGTGAGACGTAAATAGACTTTTTATTATATGAAAAACAAAATATTTTTCATATAATAAATATTGGTAAATCCAATTGAGCATGCCTTCGCATTAAAAATAGCGTATAGTATGATTATACGGAATTTTTTTAAAGTAATTGAAATACATTTTGACAGCACTATCGGCTTCAGCACCCTCGAAAACCATGAAAATGACACCCATGATGAAAATTTGATATCTATTGCAGTCGCCATCTTGGATTTACATTTCGACAGCACTATCGGCTTCAACGCCCTCGAAAACCATGAACATGACACCCATGATGACAAAATTGGTACTTACTTCAGCCGCCATCTTGGATTTATATTTCGACAGCACTATCGGCTTCAACACCCTCGAAACCCATGAAAATGACACCCATGATGAAAAATTGATACCCCTTGCAGCCGCCACCTTAAACTTACATTTCGACAGCACTATCGGCTTCAACACCCTCGAAAACCATGAAAATTTCACCCATGACAAAAAAATTTATTCTACTTATTTTAGTATGTACTACTATTATTTATTCTGTGCTTTTAAAAATTGTAATAAAAAAATCTCTTATTATATATAATCAAGTATTTAAGAAATTTGGTTATTCGAATATTGTATATTTGTACAGCGATCTTTTTGAGCCGCTGCAAACAACCGAAATAATGTCCACTCACGACGGCGACTGACGGTGAACTGATATATACAGTAATCTATGGCGATGGCGACCTGAGTTAGTGAGTAAACTACTCTGTGGCTGTAGCTCCCCATTTACAGAAATAATTTTATACAAGGCTACCAAATCAACGAAAATTTCGCCATTTTCGAGCCGAAAAAAAATAATTACAGCTAAACAAAACAAAATTACATTGCCATTTACATTCAGTAGCTTCCCACATGATAGATGAAGAGACTAAAAAATAGATTGAGTTAAACAATTGATATTTTTAAAAGTTATAGTGTTTACAAGCCTTGGGGACATCATAAATCCACACCATAAGCCACTAAAATACCTTTTTTCTATTTAAAAATAGCAATTAATCGATTAAAAAAAAATTAATAAGTTCAAAAATCATTTATCTTTCTAATAATGTGCTTTTTATATCATTTATATTTATAATATGATTGCTGGATACGATTTCATGCGACAAAACGTTGGAATTTTGATTTTTAGGCGTTAGTAGAACATACCCACGCGCTTCGCGCTCGGCATGCAATTAGAGCAGCTACAGTGCAGTATGGCAGAGCAGACGCTCCTCATGAAGGATTTTCACGCTACCTTCGGGAAAGAGATAGAGGAGGTAAAGGATGGGGTTGCTCAACATGACAACTACCTGTTGGAAGCTAAAACTCGAATCTACCAAGTGAACAACCGGGTTGGCAACGTGAAGGCTGGCGTGAAGAAAACGCTGGACAACCTCAAACTTGGGGATGGAATTACAGCTCCCGTGGTAGCTACAACACCTTCGCTACTTGGATTCAAAGTGCCATCGTTCGAAAGGGCTTCTTCCTGGTCGACCTACAAATCCAGTTCGAGGCTGTTATTAAGGCGAACGGCTGGAATAAAAGCCAGGCCATGACTGCTCTCACCCTAGGCCTGCGCGACCAGGCCTTAACTGTTCTGGAAGCTCTGACTTACGAGCAGCTCCTTGACGCATTGGAGGCGAGATATGGCGACGCTCACCTGGAACACGTCTCTTGTGCGCAGCCCAAAGATCGCGTGCAACGCAACAATGAAAACGTGCAGCAGTGGTCCCTTGAGGTGAAGAAGCTGGTTTGAAAAGCAAACCAGTCTGTGCCTGCGCTCATTGTAGGGAACCTAGTGCAGACATTCATTGACGGCATCCGCGACCTTTAAGTCGGAGCTGCTGTGAGGCTCGGGCACCACGAGACGCTTAATGATACGTTGGCCCATGCACTGCAGGTGGAAGCCGTGCGACAGGGACATCTTTTCTATCGCGTCAGGGAGATTGCAGCAGCTACAGTTCGCGACCGCAATAAAGGTAGCACGTAGCGTAGTACCTTATGCTGTATCTAAGGTGCTACGGCTGTGGGGAAAGGAGCCAATTATGCTCGGTTCGGTCAGCTAAATGGTACATGGCGACACTAGTTACCACTATCGCACTCTAGTATCGATTAGCAGAACTAGAAGAGTCAAGAACATTCTAGAAACTTCTCATGGCTTTCTTTTGATTTAACATTCTTTTTATTGATATAAATATTAATAGCAATAAATTATACACTAGCTCTCATAAAACTTGAACATCGTGCACAGCGTACTATATTTTATCATTCATATTTAACCTAAAAAATTGGAGATTCATTTCAAACAAACACTGGGAATAAATAACAGCAAGAACGCAAGAAAAAAATATCCTTCCAAATTCTTCACGGAAACAATTTGTTTATTTAAACCTCATATTATTTTCAAATCTTAAAATAGGCTTAGAGGTATGAAAGAAACTTTAGAAAATTGGCATGTTTTAAAAAAATACCGACAATTTAAGTCGAGATTTCAACTTTCATCATCATCATCATTACAGCCTTTCATAAGTCCACTACTGAACATGGGCCTCCCCCAAGGAATGCCACAAAGGACGGTCCTAAGCCACCTGCATCCAACGACTTCCTGCATGTCTTACCAGGTCATCACTCCATCTAGTGGGGGGTCGCCATACACTTTGCCTACCGGTACGAGGCTGCCACTCGAGAGCCTTTCTTCCCCATCGGTTGTCGGTTCTGCGAGCTATATGGCCGGCCCACTGCCACTTCATCTTACTAATCCGTTGGGCTATGTCGGTTACTCTGTTTCTACTGCGGATATCCTCATTTCTAAGTATATCACGCAGAGAAACCCCGAGCATAGCCCTCTCCATAGCTCGCTGAGCGACCTAAAGTTTCCTCATACGGCCAGCAGTGAAGTACTACGTCTCAGATCTGTAAGTCATCACTGACAACACGCACTGGTTGTACAATTTAGTTTTCAGGTTTTGAGGTATGTCTAACGAGAAGATGTGTCGTAGTTTCCCGAAAGCTGCCCAGCCGAGTTGAATCCATCGATTGACCTCTCGGTCGAAGTTGGACTTATCTAATCGGACTATTTGTCCCAGGTCAACATACTCGTCAACAAATTCGAGCTTAGTGTTCCCAACAACAACCGGCATAGGTGTGACATAGACGTTAATCATGATTTTTGTTTTGTCCATGTTCATCTTAAGACCTATCCGTTCGGAGACACTATTGAGGTCATTGAGCATAGTGCTTAGGTCCTCCAGCAATTCTGCCATAAGGACTATATCGTCATCAAATCGAAGGTAAGTGACGTACTCGCCATTGATGTTAATACCGCATCCTTTCCAGTCAAGTAGCTTGGAAAAGTCTTCCAATGCAGCGGTGAAGAGTTTCGGTGATATAACGTCACCCTGCCTTACACCTCTCTGCAGTTGGATAGGTTTCGTACGCTGATTCTATACTCGGATAGCCAACGTAGCTCTACTGTACAAACACTTCAGCAATTCGATATACCGACAGTCAACTTGGCACCGCTGAAAGGACAGCAGCACCGCCCAAATTTCGACGGAATCAAAAGCTTTCTCATAGTCCACATACGCCAAATATATTGGCAAATTGTACTCCTCGGACTTCTGTACAATGTGGCGAAGGGTGTGGATGTGGTTCATGTTACTAAAGCCTTTTCGGAAACCGGCTTATTCGGGGGCTGGAAGTCGTCAAGTCTGCGTGCGAGACGATTTGTAATGACTCTCGAAAACAGCACGTAGACGCGGCTCAGAAGGAAAATCGGCATGTAGTTCTTCAAGAGTGCATTGTCGCCTTTCTTAAAGAACAAGATCACTGCAATTCTGCTCCACGCCTCCGGAGTAGTGCCACCATGGAGGACGGAATTAAACAGCTTCTGAAGGACTTCAAGTACCGATATTCCACCCGATTTCAGAAGCTCCGCTGTACTTCCTTCCGGGGGCTTGTAGTCTTTAAGGAGCTGGAAAGCCATTCTAATCTCGCTCAGACTGACGTCCGTGATATCTTCGGAATGGTGTCGGATAAGACTCGCTCTTGGATCGTTACTCACACTTGCGTGCGGATCCAACGATGACGTGTAGAGCTGCCCATAGAACCTCTCAATCTCACTCAAAATCTCAGGTGCCCCGGAAACGATGCTGCCACATTCGGTCTTCAGCTTTGACAGTTGGCTCTTTCTGGCAGACATATCCCTGGCAAAGACTTTGGAGCCTTGATTCCGCTCGATCGCTTCTTCAATACAAGCTGTATTGAAGTTGTGTAAGTCCGTATCTGTATGCTGTCAAATCTGTTGAAGGAATCTGTTCATCTCCCGTCTCACAGCCATGAGATTAAAAGTGTGATCGGAGAGTTTTTGTTTTCTTCTGCGACGGGTCTTGCAGAACTTAGCTCCGACCGCATGGACAATTTCCACGAGCTTTTCATTCATATCGTCCACTTCATTGTAGTCTTCTAGGCACAGAAAACGGTTTTGTAACTCGCTAGCTGCCTGGCCCTTTGGGTTCCGTTGCCCAATTCTAAATTTCCCTACTTTCAGCTCACCGTTTTCTCTTTTGCCTAGTTTTGCATTGAAGTCTCCCATTAACACCGTATAGTGGGTTTTGGAGGAATGCATGGCTCTAGAGATATCCTCATACATTTCCTCCAACTCCTCATCGGGATGTGCCGAGGTTGGTGCGTAAACCTGTATGACCTTCAGCGAATACCATTTAGTGATTCTGAGTATACCGTACCCAACCCTCGTCGACATACTCCCAATCTTTACAACGTTGTTAACGAGAGACTTTTGGACGATAAATCCAATACCTCCTTGGGACAGATGGTCGCCCTCTCGGTGATAGATTAAGTTGCCGGATTCAAGGATTTTCGTGTCCTCCCCTTCTCTTCGGATCTCGGATAATCCTATAATATGCCAGCGTAACTTGTCTATCTCTTCTTTCAGCTCCACGATCTTCTCGTCAGTCCTGAGGGTGCGTGCGTTTTATGTTGCCATGTCGAGTCGTCTTAGGTGGCAACCGAACCTCCACCGGAGATTCTTAGCACCCCCCTGCCCCGCCGTTACCATGGTCGCCATCTTAGCCAGAAATAGCGGGACCGCCGGGGACTAGGGGCCGTCTGTTAGTAACTTTATCCATTTGGGGGGTATTTGCCATAGTTGCCACGCTTGGCGAGCGGGCAACTATGGCAAATACCCCCGCAGTTTTTGTTTTTTAAAATTTTCTGTTATCAGGAAGATGCTGCTGCCCATCTCCTGCCTGTTTCCCTTTGTCGCCGTTTACGACACCCACGGGAAGATATGGGGTAGTGGATATTTTTAACCGCCACTACACGGCAAAACTTTAATTTTAGTCATATCTAATTAAAATTTACATGAGAAAGTATAAATAATTGTAAATTATTTATAATAAAATAATAATTATTTTGGAAAATAAATATCTATTCACTAACCTGTGATGCTGAATCTTAAGTTTCCTCCATAAATTAATGAATTATGTTTATGTTATATTAAATATCCACATATTTTTATAAGTTGTCAACATACAACACTAGGTGGTAGGACTCCCCTTCTGTTTTCCCTCTCGCCTATTTCTACCGCAAAATAGCAGTGATTGCACTGCTATTTTCTTGTCTGAAGAATATAAAGAGCGAATATATCTGTGAGGTATTGCAATCTTAGTTCTCAGAAGTGACACGTATCTGTAGGCTTCTTTGTTATAAGATGTTTTATATGTAGTAGAGTCATGCTGCAACTATATTAGTAGTATAGATTTAGCACAAATTGGTCGGCTCGACCGGGGAAGGACCACGCTCTCACAGAATACCAGCGTAGTATAGCAACTTAAAACTGCTGTTTCGTATGGTGAGTGTAGAGAACCGGAGAACCTTTTTACTGGAAAAGAGGCATTCCATCTTAGTCCTCACGGGTGATAAGGCATCTGCATTTTGATTCACAAACGAGGTTAGATGTAGATTTTTATGGGCCACAGGCAACCACTTACCATCAGGTGGACTGTGTGCTCGTTTGTCACCCTTATATTTAAAAAAAAAGTTGGTTTCAGGTATCCATAGGTTGCATGATCTTATCCGTATCCGAAGGAATGGATACTCGATAAGACCGCGGAAAAATTTTTGAACAGGAACAGAGAATTCAGACACTTATCCTAAATCAAATAAACATTTAGACGTAGCCACATTGGCGACAGCTGTACTAGATTTGTTAATATTTTACATATGGAAGGTTTTACTCACTATTACTTAGCGAGTAAAACCTTTTACTCACTCCATCTGAAAGTAATCAGTAAATAGTAATTAAAATAGTACCTAAACTATTATGTACGTCCTCGGTTGATACTGTAATTCTTTCATTATTAATTTTTTTTATTTAATTTTAATCTGAGTGTAGCCGTGGTTAACTATGACATTGAGACGTCAAACACTTCAGTTCGAGAACTGTACACCACCCTTGGCCATGCCTTGGAGGGGGGGGGGGGGGGCGTGGCTATGGGTGGTGTAAATTTATCGAAACGTTGCGAATATAAAATAGATAAAAACTGGTTTTATTTAGATTCGTACGAATTTCACAACTAACATGCCGCTTTTTGAGACTTAATTGCGTTGCTTTTGGAAAAAACGATAAGGAAAAGAAGTGAAGTTTCAAATAAAAATTAAAACAAACCCTGGTTTTAAATCTCTGAGTACTTCCAAGTTAGTTTTAATTAAATTTCGGTTTGAGAGATAAATATATTTCTAATGTGCAAATGTCGATTTTAATTAAAAGTAAATTATGAATCTTATTCTTCGTGGCTTCCCCTGCTCAGTTCAATTCTTACTGGGGCGAACGGCGGCTAGGAGATAAATTTTTTTACATCCTATCTATGTGAATTCCATTCAAATATTTTACAGCGTTTTCTGTATTGTTTCGCATATAAAAATTTCAACATTATCGATGATTAGCGTTGATAGTATATACATAAAAGTAAAGTTGCAGCCTATTTACGTCTCACTGCTGGGCACAGGCCTTCTCTCATTTATGAGAGGGTTTTAGGGCGAGGAAATGTCCGCCGCGCTGCCCCAATGCGTGTTGGCGAACTTCACATGTCTTCGAAATTTTTTTTCTTATTTCTCAAACATGCAGGTTTCCTCAGGATGTTTTCCTTCACCGCCGAGCACGTGGTAAATCAGCACTTAAAATTGCAATTAACAATTTCATTGGTGCCGACGGGGATCGAACCCGGGTTGCTCGTGTACTGTGAAGCTTACAGCGAGCGCTAACCATCTGAGCTACCACGGCTCATACATGTATATATATATATGTACATTAGAAAATATCGTATTACTTGACGTCTGTTTCTAGTGAACTTGATGAAGTATTTCTTAAGCTACAATGTATTTATTATTATTGATTGTACCTTGAAATTTATAATATTAAAAAAGTGAAATAATTATTTATCCGCAATGTCTTAAGTAAAAAAATTTCGTACGCTACGTTTTAAATTCATTTTGTTATACTTAGAATAAAATATTTTGTACAAATATATCACAAATCCAACATTCTTTCTTAATAAAGTTCAGTTTACGTTGCTTATTACGTTACGTTGTTTAAGTTGTCTTTGTATCCCATGCTAGTGTCAGTCTCAGGCACTACATAACCAAGCACTGCTTTATAATAATTACAAAAAAGATATGACTATTAAGACCTAACAAATAAAGATCGTAGCTTGTAAATTTAAGATTAAGGGCCTCAATATTGTAATAATTAACGTTTACTTAGAAGGAAGGGATTGAAGATGATTTGTGTAAAATTTCAAACTACGTAAGCATCCTTAACGAAGCTCACATCATATTAGGAGGAGACATTAATGCGAAGAGCCCCTGGTAGGGTTGCAATGTGGAGGATAGGAGGGGAGTAGCCGTAGCAGAAAATCTAAGCCAACTAGGCCTACATATATTAAATACAGGGAATATACCAACTTTTTCTGTCTACAGAGGAGAGAGAAACTACACCAGCATTGTTGATGTCACTGCATGCTCGAGTCACTCACCCAGAATTTGTCACAATGTCTGACCATAGGGCCTTAACATTTGACCTAAATAATTTAAGCACAGTGAGAGTAAATACAGAACGACAATCCACACGTATTTACAACACAGGTAAAGCCGACTGGAGCAATTTTATACACACCCTTAAACAAAAATTAACCACGTTTAATATCACGGAGGAAACTGTAAATATTATTATAGACCCAGATCCATTAGAGAATCTTGTAAGATTATATACCACATGCGTGCAAGAATCTTGCAAAAAGACGATCCCAAAGCTGTCTTGGAAAGTATTCAGAAAGACACCGTGGTGAAATGAGGAACTCAGCAGAAAGAAAAGAGAGGTAATTCAGAAGAGAAGAAAAATTAGATATGCAAACCAGAGAAGGAAACAAATAGTAATACAAGAATACATCTTAGCCAAAGTGGAATATAAAGACCTCCTAACGGAAACTATGACAACTAGCTGGAAGAACTTTTGTGCAAGGCAAGATAAAGAAAGTGTCTGGCAGGGCATCTACAGGGTCATACGAAAATCAGGCAAAGCACCAGAAGACACCCTACTGAGAACAACGCCGCAAAGCTGTATCTTAACTCCAGGGGAATCAGCGCAACTGCTAGCTGACACCTTCTACCCAACCGACGAGATCATAACAGATGAACACGACCACGTTGAAATGAGAAACATTTCCGTAACTATAAGAAAAGACCTGTGTGATAAACTGCATCAAGACAATTTAATATCGTTCACTACCACAGAAATAGAAAATGTATTTAACAGCATGAGTCTAAAGAAGTCACCAGGTGAGGATGGGTTAACGGCAGACATATGTGAAAAATCATATATAGCGGCACCAAAAGTACTCATAGTTATCTACAACAAATGCCTTTCTCTTGGATACTTTCCCCAGACCTGGAAAGCCGCGGTAATAAAAATTATCCCAAAACCGAACAAAGAAAATTATACTCTTCCTAAATCTTATCATCCTATCGGACTTTTACCAGTCTTCGGGAAAGTCCTGGAAAACATGTTTGTTAACAGAATGTCATGGCAATTAGGACGAGAAAACAAAATGAGCAGCAGACAGTATGGATTTGTAGCACAGAGGGGTACTGAGGATGCCCTGTATGATGCCATGGAAATAATAAAAAAGGGCATAAAGGACAAAGAAATAATTGTCATAGTATCCATAGACATCGAAGGGGCCTTTGATAACGCTTGGTGGCCTGCCATCATAAAGGAACTCAACAATAAAAATTTAGATAATACAATTCAGAGACAAAAAAGCAGTTATCTGTCTGAGAGGCATATAAAACTCAGATACGCAGGCACTGAGATAATCAAGGAGGCAAACAAAGGGTGTATTCAGGGCTCAATTTGCGGCCCATTGCTTTGGAATCTTCAGCTCGACTCTCTACTTCAGGAAATCAAAGATCTCAGAATCCATATACAAGCATATGCTGATGATATCATATTAATAGCAAAAGGGAAAAGGGCAAAGGACGTGTGTGTTGTGAAGCATATTATTAGAAAAAATATTTTGGAATTAGGTAACATATAATATATACCTACATATAACATATAGTGTGTGTGTGTGTGCGTGTTTAAATTATATATACTGTTACGGCCTGCAGCTGCCTATCCAAGAGTAGAATCTTCCGGGCCCATGAGCGGAAGACCTTACAAGCAGATGCAGGTCGGGCCTCCTAAAGTGGCCACGTGGAATGTCTCTAATTACAATAAACTATAAGGGAGAAAGCCAGTTAACGGGAAGGCACTTACCTGCTTCTGGAGCGGAGACTGTTCACCAGGATCTGCCCGGCTGATGAGAGTGTAGTGAGTGTATGTGTTATTTGTGTGAAACTGTGTGTAAGTTGCCTGGGCTAGATGACACAATACTGTCCTGGAGAAGGTATCCTCTTGTAGCCCCGGAACTATTCCCTTCTTGAGGCACCCGTTCAGTCTAGTCACGTAATGGTACAGCCAAAAGAAGAACTTCAAAAAAAATCACTATCGGAGTTGCACAATTACTTTAACCTAAGTTAATAAGTCTTTAAAGAACAGCACGTGTTCCCGCCGACGCAACGATGTACGAGGTTTTACTACGTTAGTGACAAATTAGGCGATAAAAACGAAGACGTCAGTTTCGATCGCAAAAACTTTACACTAACTCTCTAGAAGTCCGTTCGACACCGCCCGTGGAATGCGACCGGGCGGGGGGCGGGTGACCTTGCTACCGGTGCTATGCTTCGAACGTACGTTTAAAAAATTCACTTTTCAAATGTTTAATATTTTTGCCTAAACATATACAATTTAAAATCTGTCCTTTCATATTCACATATCTCGACCTGAGGCCCATTAGGTCGTATATGGAATTAAAGAAGTTTAGAGGAGAGCCAAAAGAAAATTTTTGATGAAATTGTGTCAAAACTATTGTTTATTTTCGATGAAGCTTACAAAAATAGTAAAATGTTAAGGATAAGTCTTGAAATTTTGTATGAGTATAGTAATAAAGCTAGTCACAGTATAATAATAGTACTTTATTAAACAAAAACTACATTTTGGTGACATCTAACTTTATGCTTGTAAAGAGTTATAAAAAGACGAATCATTTTAATTCAACGTAGTGATCCAACTTTATGCCTGCAATTTTTTGGTAAATTCAATGTGTAATACAAAGCTTTTTTATAACATGTTACATTATAATTGACAAGAAACAGAACTTTTATTAGGCCCATTCTTGTTATGATACCTATGTATGTAGCATTTAAATTATATATTATAACGATTATAAGGTCGGAATTTACAAAATTTAATTATAAAAATAATCAAAATTTATACATATTTACCTATGACTTTTTAACATATTTCTCTACACTAAAAAAGAGTAGAAAAATATGTTCTTCTCAGTACAAAAAATTATTAAATTAAATAAATTTCAGGAAAATTTGTCTCACTCTCGGAATGATTTAGATTTTTATAATATGTATGGAATTCCTGTGGAAACCATTGTAAAAGACTTAAAAAATCATTGTATTTTGCAGTGGATATGGGTTCTTAAGTTTGACTTACACTCGCTAAATGTTCTGGGAACTGAATCTGCTTAGAAGCATTTCGGATGAAAGATATTTCACAAAAATCTCCTTCGATTGTATTTTTATAAAATAATATTCCGGGCTGGTCTTGTTTAACTTGAAGCCAAACACATTTTGATATTTTAAAATCCTTACCATCGTTATTCTTCTTTCTATAAACAGAAGGACCACTTTTCTTATATAAAGATGTAACACCTTTAAAATTATGAAGTTGCATGTCATAGACGTTAAAAGTTCTCCTTCCTCAACAAGTTCGAATAAATTGAGACCAGTCCCGGGGTATTGCTATCTGCATTGTATTCAATGTTTTTTTTGATTTGTGAGTTTATTTGATCGACTTCCATGTGTGTATGACCCTTCAGCATAAATTTGTGGTTTATTATTTTCAGCTGAAGGTGTTTGTGCAATGTCCACATGTAAGCCATCACGATCATCAAATTTCAATTTTTTGCCCGCACAGTTGTCTGACCACAGAGTTAATTCTCGTAGATTAGTAAGTTTTTCACTATTTTTTTTTATAGGATAAGGGTGACAAACGAGCACACAGTCCACCTGATGGTAAGTGGTTCCTGCGGCCCATAGACATCTACATCTATCCTCTATTACAATTCAAAATGTAGATGCGTTGTCACCCGTGAGGACTAACATGGAATGCCTCATTTCCAGTAAAAAGGGCCTCCGGCCACCTGCACTCACCAAGCGAAACGCAGAGGTAAATCTCTACTTCACGCTGGTTTTCTGTGAGGTCGTGGTACCACCCCGGTTCGAGCCGGCCCATCCATGCGACTATTTTCTTCAACCCATCGAATCAGACAAGAAGCTATTGCGTTTCATCCTCTGCCACCTATATTTTCAGACCATAAAATGTTTGCGGCGCTATTAACTGTTGAATCAAATATTGTCAAATTTAGTGTCAAAAGTTTACGTAGATAAAAAAGAATTTACTATAAGTTAAATTCGGCGTGGCCAAACACTTCTGCAAATCAAACATCAATACTTTTTTTTCACCCGATCTTGCTTATGCTTGTTTTTTTGTCAGTTCTCTTCAAGTAATTTCTTTCTACAACAGCCTTGGCGTGATCTTCCCTTTCTATTTCTATATTTCTTTTCAGCTCTTCATTCACAACATGACTTCTCTCAAATGCATTGCAATCATCACAAGTATCGACTGACGGTAGTTTGAATCTTAAATTGAACTTGGTGTTAAAAATATTTCGGTACAGCCAGGCCACCAAATTAGGAGGGATCTCTTTAGTTTCCATCATTTTATTATTTTATTTCTTTATACTGTTTATACACAGTAGGGATATTCAAGTCCGGTCCTAAAACTTTTCGTCCACTATTTTGTCGTGAATAATGGCTCTCATAACATGGATATAATTTAATGTGATCTATCACTGATTTGACTACCACATCTGATGATTTATTACTAGGAATATGCTTTCCCCTATGAATTGGAGCTACTAGACCTTTATTGAGTTGTTTCTCCAAGCCCACCTTAACAAATTTTTCTCTTATAGATAGCGTATTAAGAAACATATTCTGGCATATTTTTTTGCTCTGAGAATCGACAATTAGTCTATATTCTTCTATAGACGGTATCGCGATAAAACTCGCGATACCATCCATATCACCTGAATGATTGGCGGTCCACCACTGTGGGATTTAGGAGCTTTCTTCCTCATACAACTTTTTTGTGGAATCGATTACCACCAGCGTTTTTTCCGGATCGGTACGATTTAGGGACCTCAACAAAAGAGCCTACTCCTTTTTAAAAGGCCGGCAACGCATCTGCAATTCCCCTGGTGTTGCAGTTGTTCATGGGCGGCGGTAGTTACTAACCATCGGGTGAGCCGCATGCTCGTTTGCCCCCTCTTCTATAAAAAAAGTAAGTAGCTCCTTAACTAAACAGGCACCAAATATACGCGCATTGACTGCATGTCTTATCATCTTATTACAATAACTTGGTCCTGCTATAGGATCTTCGTATAGATCTCGTGTCTTTTTCTCTATAAAAACAAGCATTCACTTCTAAAACGAGTAGAAATATAAGTAATTAACTTATCAGCCACTAAAGTACCTCTTTGGCTAGCTTTAGCTTGATCAATGCGTGACGGAATAAAATTTCGAACGGCCAAATGGCACGGCCGGTGTATAGAGCATTACCAGTGCTGTCATCTGCATAGCAATGAATATTACCAGTTTGCAACATATCATTGATATGCAGAAGAAACAGCGAAATAAGGACAACAAACGAGCACACTTTTCACCTGATGGTAGAAGGATGCTGTGGCCTATAGATTCCTACATCCATCCTCCATTAAGAATTAAAATGCTCCGTGGCGCAGTGCCTTAGCAATGACTTGCAGCGCTAAGGGCCGAGGAAAAAGTATTTGTATGGTCTACAAATAATTGTTCTAGGCCTTTTTTTTTTTTTTTTTGCGGATGGAAAATCATCTAATGACGCCTTTCGCTGTGGGTGGAGAGGAAGGGAGTGTCAGACTTTTACTGACTAAAAACCATCCGTGTTCCTTCAGTGCCCTTACGTTCCGGAGCCGCGGTATCTCTTTCGAACAGCCCGCAGCCCCGGCAGGCGTCGGCCCTTGCGGGCCCCTTCACGCTGCTGACAGCTCTTTGAGGCGCGCGTGGAACAAAACGCGCCGTCGACACGGCCTGTCGTCGTTAGACGGACGGACGGCGAGCTACCCATTGCTCGCCGTCCACAGGCCCGCGCCTACGGTGGCCGGGGGCCACGACGTAGCCCCCGACGCCCGGGGCGTCTCCCGCGGCGGCCGGGAAGGAAAGCTGTTGCTCTTTCTTTCTCCCGCTCCGCCACCTCCTTCGCTAGCATCACTGCTTCGCAGAAGGTGGTGACGGCATCCCATTCCGTCTCGCTCCGGACCATGGCTTCGACCAGGGCCGGACGCGAGAGGTCGCCGCCGCCTATCGCCGCTACGAGGACACGGCGGTGCTCCGCCCGAGCAGGGCACACCTCCACGGTGTGCTCCACCGTGTCCTCCGGTCGATCGTCGAATTGTTCTAGGCCTGGATGTTTGTTCTTGTGAAATCTATGTATGTAAACTTTCCCCGCGATACAGGATAAAATCCTAGTGTGGAGGTAACGTTTATAAAAAAAAAAACAAGAAAAGGTACAAGAAAATATTAATAGGTTATATATAGATATTAATATTTTCCTATATAGGTATATATAGATTTCCACATTTCCGATAAAAAGGTTATCAATTATCTTCACTCACCATACGAAACACAGCAGCATTAAGCTGCTACTATATGCTAGTGTTCCGTGAGGGCGAGATCCTTCCCCAATAGAACCGATTCATTCCTGTCGCACCCATAATTAACAATAATAGGTTTTTGATTTACACGGGAATTTAATAATGAATAAAGACTAAGATGTCATTTCTTAGTAATTAATGCACGTTGAATAATTTGTTTGATATTTTCTAATAAAAAATTCCTAATTAAACATTTCAAAAAATAGTTTAACGTTTGACAGTACATTATAATAAAGCTACTACGCTCAAAACTTTTGTAATCTCAAAGAATTGCTGAGATCTAGAACTTGCCAGAGAACATAATCGTGTTACATTATTTTATACGGAGACTTTTATTTAAATGCAAAGCAACAAACATTGCAGACGAAAACATTTCTTTTTAGTGAAAAGCGCGCGCATATAAATGAGTCGTACATATTATGCTGACTTTATCTGAAATTTCACGCTTAGATACTTATTTCTTTGAATATCTTAAGCTAACTTATATGCATAAAAGGTCTGCATAAATCTCATCAGTTGCGTAAAATTAAAACAAAAAAGATGTAAAATGTATAATAATTTGATTTTCTATTTATATTCATTAAAAACAGATAAAACATCTTCTTAAGGTGAAAGTGCCAGGGTAACCCGCGAAATTCAAATTTTCTTACGATTTTTGCAATTTGCAGGTCAATGTCAGGTTGTATGTTTAACAAAATATGATTCGCGACCGTAACGAGTATGTATTTACAGAATTATAATCATTATAATCATCAATACAACCCTCTAACTTCGTATAATCCCATTGTATGGCTTATTTCAGAAAAACTCATTCTAAGGGATTATATAAATGTATAGGGTTGTATTGGTGATTTTATTGATAAGAAGTAATAACCTAATCTAATAAGACTTAAATAATTTTGGAAACTGGTGGTATGGTCAGACCGAACCCACAACTATCTCCTTTATTTTCTTGTTATTCATCTTTAGCGATTTATTATTCTTCTACTGTGAGTGTCAAGTGTTTGCTATTGTTTAACTTGCAATGCTTTTATTTTTGTTAGGGTCAAATCCTGCAAATGAATTTTAAAGCAGTTATTCTCAACTGACTGATTTGCAATTTTGCATACATATTAAGTTTGGATAACAATGCATGGCTAGCTAATTATAACATATTTTTTTTTACTTATGATAGCTTCTTGGAATAGCCACGTGATGGCAGCGTAAGAAAATGTATCACCCTATTTTGGCGCTTGGGCGCCCCAGGACTCTTGTGTTAAACGCTGATTATAAAAAAGGCTATTAGACTTAATTGCATCTATATAAATCACCACGTTTGGCAGAAACCTGCCTTCTAAAACTTGGAGTTTATTAATTTTTTTTAAAAAATATCTTTTCACCACCTAGCACCTCGTTGATCTTGTGGTTGTAAGCTTTATGGCTGAATATGTGGAAATATAATAATAATCCGGTCGGGCCAAAGTCCATTGTTGAGTTTTTCTGTCAAGAAACTTTCTGTAGCAGCCCAGAGCCAAGAAAAGGACGGAGTTTCACGCCGTGCCTCGAAAAGCCCTGTGTCTGATCTGTCATGCTATAGTCTCCGTTGAATCTGGTTACCGTGACCGGAATCCGTTCTAGAGGAAATTAATGTTATTGCGGTTATGTTATGATGAAGAATAAGACATTTCTATTATGGCTTTCTGTATTGGTGTACTTAAAACGCCTCTTTTTATTAACACTTTCTTTATTAAATTGGTTAATATTTTCATTCTTATAATATTATAAGCCTATAATTTCCTAAACCAATTTATAAAACAATATAAAACTCCTTACGAGTCACAGTGTGCTATATATTTTTTACGTGGTAGAGTCATGCTGCAGCTATATAATGGTTGTAACACGGATAGGTCGGCTGGACCGGGGTGGGACCACGCACTTACAGAATACCAGCGTAAAATAGCAGCTTAATGCTGCTGTGTTTCGTATGGTAAGTGTAGAGTATCGGAGACCCTTTTTACTGGAAACGAGGCACTCTATCTTAGTGCTCAGGGGTGACAACGCATCTGCATTTTGATTCTTAATCGAGGATAAATGTAGATGTCTATGGGACACAGCATCCACTTACCATCAGGTGGATTGTGTGCTCGTTTAACACCCGTATTCTATAAAAGAAATATTTCAAGTGAAAGTGGTAATATAAATATCAAGTGAAATTTATTCAGAATTGAGGAGAATAAATTTATTTGCATCTATACAATTTGACATGTTACAATAACATTGTCCTAGTATTGTGTATAGCAATAGAGTTTGCAAGCAGACATCCGAATTTTAAACAATATCTGCTTAACTAACCCTACAATTTCATTAATTCTGAATATTCTTTTAAAATATAAAACTACTTGTTTTGTAGCCATTCGGTTAATGAAGTTTTAAACTTGTTTCCTTTTTTTTATAAAGTACGATTATTTATTAAATATAATTCACATCTATTAATCACATATTTTTTATATATTTATATAAAAATATGTATATAAAAATATGTGATTTTTTATATAAATATATTAAAAAAAAATTGGAAAAATAAAAATTGGAAAAATGGTAAAAAACAATTGGTAAACCTAATTTTGCATGCCCTAAGCGCATTAAAAACATTACGTATAACATGATTATACGTAAGTTTTTAAAGTAGTTTAACTAACCTTTTTCCAATAACTTTATGTCAAACTTAAATATATACATCCTACTTTCTTTTAGTACTATTATTTATTCTGTGCTTTTAAAATATTGTAATAAAAATCTGATTATTATAATAATGAAGTATGTATGAAATTTGGTTTTCCGAATATTTTGTATTTGTATCTTCGGCGTTACGGACGTACCAGGGTGCGTTCGTAGCCCAACGACAAAAATTGTTTTGAACTATTTGAAGTTAGTTCAGGACATTGAGATTAGCGTGAGCAAATATGGGGCTCGTGTATGTTATAACTGGTCGTATACAGACCTTATAAAGGGTTCGCTTGTTACGGAGTTTACTGTGTGAGCCCAGCATACTCTTGAGCCTACTCAGATAGAATCACTCATTTCGGGTTACTCGTTTGACATGGAGCCCAAAGGTGAGCCTCGTGTCAAGGTGACACCTAAGTATTTCGCGGTCGTATGCCAGGCGACAGGGGTCCCTAGTATTCGAATTGGCGGAATAGTAGTGGGACAGCGTCGTTAATGGTCAAAGTGAACGACGCAGCTCTTCGCGCCGGGTTTACATCGATACGCCATTTTTGGAACCAAACTCCTAAGTCATTATCTAACTTTTGGATCTTGTTCCGTATGAAAGTTAGTGAGATACCTATTACAATAGAGGGCAGTGTCGTCTGCGAAGAGGTAAAGCTGAACACGTTTCGACGGGATAGGAATGTCGTTGGTGCACAGGATATATAGGAGAGGGGCTAGCACAGAGCCCTTTGGGACACCGACTTTGATGGTACGTTGAGAGCAGAGCGTGCCTTCGGGTCTAAATCGAAAGGTACGATCCTTCAGGTAGGAGGCCACGAGATGAACAAGACGATCAGGGAGGCCTATTTTATATAGTTTTTATATAAGGCCTTCGTGCCAACTGTACACTTCATTATGTCTTTATCCATAAAATTGAGTATTAAAAAATTATTTCCAAATTTTTGGGTAAGAAATCAAAGAATATTTACAGGAAACTAAAAGTACTTTTTCAAGAAGTTGACTAGTTTGGTTGTAGAGAATGATAGGCGAGCACAAATAGACCATTACATGGAGTCTGTGATTCATATACATTAATCAGTAGTGTTCTTTATATCATATTTATCACAACCTATCAAAGACCGCTGCTAAAAATTGGCCTCCCCATAGATTGTCTCATAAGGGAAATATCTGCTATAGTTCCCACGCTTGGTAGGCGGCTTGGCAACCACAGTTTTTAATTTTCTAATCATTATTATAATCATTACCTGGTTTTTCCCCTCTGTCGGCTTTTACGATATCCATGGGAAAATATAGGGTAGTGAATATTCGAACACGGGTACTACATTTTATATCATATATCGTGGTAGCTGGCAATTGCATACTATGTAGTTGTTTGTTTTACAATATGTTAATTATATTTTGTTCATTTATTATAAACCAGTGCTTAATTACAATCCCAACGGGTAGTAAGTGATGATGAAGCCCTAGATGGTTACGCCCTTAGCGTATCAAAATCTTGCCTTGAAGATGCCAAGACTGTAATAGATTCCGGATAGAAATCAAAGATTTGTGACATACACAATTACCTTTCATGGCGGAAAATAATTATTTCAGCCTGTATAATTGCATAGAATATACCTAAACGCAGTGAACAATATAATTAAGCACTGTTTCTAGTTTACCAACTTGAAATCAAAGTACGCTGTAGTCTGATTCCAATTAACAATATCAACTCGATCTGGGTTACACTGATTGAACGGGTACCTTTGTTGTAAAATAAATAACTTAGTAACACCTACTTTTGTGGTTGAGAGAAGTTCTGAGTAAGATAATAAAATACCTTTTGAAATAATCTGCATCTTGTTCACGTCATTATCCATTGTTTTTACTATAATTGTGATCTACATCATCGTGTTGTAAATAACCTTAAATTATAAATTTACTCACATATTCAATAGATTGCTTACACGCAGTGAGACACTTGCTTGTTCTAAAATCCTCTCAGAAGTAAGAGGAGCCCTGAGGAGGCGTGATCCCAAAATTGGGACGTGTGGGCTGTAACTTTAATTTGCTTTACTATTCAGTAAATTCCTGTTTACCTATTTCTGTCACCAAACAGCAGAAACCCCATATTTGCGATCCGGTTTGTATGATAAATAAGGAAATTTAAAAGTGACGTACAGTTAAAAAATGGAATATTGCAGTCAAAAATTTGAGAAGTAACTTAGTAATTCAGGAATTATTAATCAGAAGAGCAATTCGTACACACCAGAACAGAACGGTCTGGCAGAATGCTTTCACCGTTCAATGGTGGAAAAGGCAAGTGTGGATAATAGTTTTTGGGCGGGAACGGAAAATACTGCTGTATATATTCAGAATAGTTTAATACTTTAAATGGGAAAACTCCATATTAGATGTGCAAACCAAATATAAGCCATTTGAGAGTCTTGTGGAGCATAGTAATAATGCATATCCTAAAACAAAAAAGGTTGGAATGGGATAAAAAGGCTGAGAAAGGCATGCTAGTAGGTTATCCAGAGAATGTAAAAGGTTATCGCATTTACATTCCTAGAAGAAAAGTATTTCAAAACCAGCCGTGATATGATCAACATTGAAAAACCTACACCAATGGAGAGTTTTAACAGTGGTAGAGCCACGCGGCAGCTTGTGATGTCGCACGGATGGCCCGGCTCGAACCGGGGTAGTACCATTACCTCACAGAATACCAGCGTGAAGTAGAGGTTTACCTCTGCGTTTCGCTTGGTGAGTGTAGGTGGCCGGAGGCCTTTTTTCCTGGAAATGAAGCATACCATCTTGGTCCTCACGGGTGACAACGCATCTGCATTTTGATTCGCAAACGAGGATAGATGTGAATGTCTATGGGCCGCAGCAACCACTTATCATCAAGTGGACTGTATGCTCGATTGCCACCCTTATCCTATAAAAAAAAGAGTCCATTTCAGATCGAAGAAATACAATCACAGACTGAATCCTCTGAGGTGAATTTAGATCCAGTGAAACTCTGAAACTGAAAGAGAGGAGTACCATGATGGTGATGAAACCTATGTTCCTGTTAAGGAAGAGATCTACTCCTCTAGTGGTGAAAGTGTAATGAGTGTAGTTAAAAAAAAGACTGTGAGAGGCGCAGACAGCGACCAGAGGTTTGGTTTTTCAAATGTTTGTTTGTGATGTCAGTGAACTCTTATTACAAGATGCGACAAAAGCACCTGAAAGACAGCAGCGGTTAGAGGCAATGCGAGATGAGTTACAATTTTTTGAGGACAATATCGCGTGGGAACTTTCAGTAGTACCTAATAATAGTACTATAGTTCAATATAGATGGGTATTGTAAAAAAATTAAAGTAAGTGAAAATAAAGTAAGGTTTCGTGCCAGGCTAGTCGCTAAAGTTTTTTTCACAAAAACGAGGTGTAGATTATATAGAGACCTTCCCGCCTATTGTTAGGCACACAGCTCTACATATATTATTTTGACTGTCAGGGGAATTAGGACTTAAAATTTTTAATGACACATTTGGAAGTAAAACTGCTTTCCTTAATAGTGACCAAGAGGAAACCATACACTTGCAGAAATAAGATAGTTTTAAGTCCTTAGGTCGCAAAAATAAAACTTTAAAACTTAAGAAAGCCATTAATGCTCTAAAGCAGGCCACAAGAGCCTAGAATAAGAAATAAGATAATTGTTTTTTTTTTATAAGATAGTGTGACAAACGAGCACACAGTCCACCTGATCGTAAGTGGTTGCTGTGGCCTATATACATGTACATTTATCCTCGTCTGAGAATCAAAATGCAGATGCGTTGTCACCCGTGAGGACTAAGATGGAATGCCTCTTTTCCAGTAAAAGCGGTATCCGGTTCTCCACACTCTTGATACAAAACTCAGCAGTGTCAAGCTGCTACATTACGCTCGTATTCTGTGAGAGAATGGTCCTTCTTCGGTCGAGCCGAACCATTTGTGCTACAACTATACTACTAATATAGCTGCAGCATGACTCTACCACGTATCAAAATGTTTGCTTGAATATGGCTAAAAAAATCACAGTTTGATCCCATATCATCATCATTATTACAGCCCTTCACAAGTCCACTGCTGAACATAGGCCTCCCCCAAGGAATGCCACAAAGCAAGGTCCTGAGCTACCTTCATCCATCGACTTCCTGCATATATTACCAGCTCGCTAAGCGACCTTGAGGTTCCTCATCCGGCCAGCAGTGAAGGACCACGTCTCAGTTCCATAGGTCATCACTGTCAACACGCACTGGTTGTCAGTTTCGTTTTTAAGTTTTGAGGTATACCTGACGAGAAGATGTGCCGTAATTTCCCGAACGCTGCCCAACCGAGTTAAATCCGTCGATTGACCTTTCGGTTGAAGTTGGACTTACCTAGTCACACTATTTGTCCCAGAAAAACATACTCGTCAACAACTTCGAGTTAAGTGCTCCCAACAACAGCCAGCATAGATGTGACATGGATATTAAACATGATCTTTGTTTTGTCCATTTTATCTTAAGACCTATCCGTTGGAAAACACTATTGAGGTCATTGAGCATAGTGCTTAGGTCCTCCAGCGATTCTGCCATAAGAACTATATCGTCGGCAAATCGAAGGTAAGTGATGTACTCGCCATTGATGTTAATACTCTATCCTTTCCAGTCCAGAAGCTTGAAAAAGTCTTCCAATGCAGCGGTAATGAGTTTCGGGGATATAACGTCACTCTGTCTTACAACACTCTGCAATTGGATAGATTTCGTATTCTTATTCTGTACTCGGATAGCCATCGTTGCCCTACTAAACAAGCACTTCAGCACTTCGATATACCGACAGTTAACTTGACAACTCTGAAGTGACTGCAGTACCGCCCAAACTTCGACGGAAACAAAGGCTTTCTCATCGTCCGCATACGACAGACATAGTAGCAAATTGTACTTCTTGGACTTCTGTACAATTTGCCGAAGGGTATGTATGCGGTCTGTAGTGCTATAGCCTTTTCGGAAACCAGCTTGTTCCGGAGTCTGGAAGTCATCAAATCTGCGTGCGAGACGATCCGTAATGACTCTGGAAAACAACACGTAGACGTGGCTCAAATGGGAAATCGGTCTGTAGTTCTTCAAGAGAGCTTTGTCACATTTCTTGAAGAACAAGACTACCGCACATCTGCGCCACGCCTCTGATGTAATGCCACCATGGAGGACGGAATTAAAGAGCTTCTGAAGGACTTTAAGTAGGTACCAGTTCCACCCGCTTTCAGAAGCCCCGCTATAATTTCATCCTCGCCTGGGGCGTCGCCGTTTTTAAGGTGCTGGAGAGCCATTCAAATCTTGCTTAGACTGACGTGCGAGATATCATCGGAATAGCGTCGGATAAGACTCGCTCTTGGATCGTTACTGCCACGCTACGATAGTAATGGATACATTAGATTATAATTCTGAAATACAAGAACTTTTGTCAGATGTAAGCACTTATAAAAATACTAAAAACGATCCAACAAATAATATACTTAAAACAACTAGTGATGTCATAAAGAAACACTCAGAAGAATTAAATCTGGACGTAAAACCAATAGTACCTACGTGTGCCAAAGCACCGAAGTTGTATCGTCATTCGTTATCATCATGACTACAGCCTTTCATATGTCCAATGCTGAACATAGGCCTCCCAAAAGGAATGCTACAAAGCACGGTCCTGAGCCTCCATCGACTTCCCGCATGTCTTACCAGGTCATCACTCCATCTAGTGAGGGGTCGCCCTACACTTTGCCTACCGGTACGAGGCTGCCACTCGAGAACCTTTCTTCCCTATCAGTTGTCAGTTCTTCGAGCTATATGGCCGGCCCACTGCCATTTCAGCTTACTAATCCGTTGGGCTATGTAGGTTACTCTGGTTCTACTGCGGATATCCTCATTTCTAGGTTTATCATGCAGAGAAACCCCGAACATTGACCTCTCCATAGCTAGCAAAGCGACCTTGAGCTTCCTCATACGGCCAGCAGTGAAGGACCACGTCTCAGTTCCGTATGTCATCACTGGTAACAAGCACTGGGTGTACAGTCTCGTTTTCAACTTTTGAGGCATACCTGACGAGAAGATGTGCCGTAATTTCCCGAACGCTGCCCAACCGAGTTGAATCCGTCTATTGACCTCTCGGTCGAAGTTGGACTTACCTAGTCGGAATATTTGTCCCAGGTAAACAAACTCGTCAACGACTTCGAGCTTAGTGTTCCCAACGAATACCGGCATTGATGTGACATGGACGTTAAGCATGATGTTTGTTTTTTCCATGTTCATCTTAAGAACTATACGTTAAGAAACACTATTCAGGTCATTGAGCATAGTGCTTAGGTCTTCCAGCGATTCTGCCATAAGGACTATATCGTCGGCAAATCGAAGGTGAGTGATGTACTCGCCATTGATATTAATACCGTATCCTTTCCAGTCCAGAAGCTTGAAAACGTCTTCCAATGCAGCGGTGAAGAGTTTTGGGGATATAACGTCACCCTGTTTACACCTCTTTGCAATTGGATAGGTTTCGTCCGGTTCTGTACTCCGATAATCATCGTAGTCCTACTGTACAAGCACTTCAACACTTCAATATACCGACAGTCAACTTGGCACCGCTGTAGGGACTGCAGCACCGCCCAAGTTTCGACGGAATCAAAGGCTTTCTCATAGTCCACATACGCAAGGCAAAGTGGCAGATTATACTCCTCTGTCTTCTGTACGATCTGCCACAGGGTATGTATGTGGTCTATGGTACTAAAGCCTTTTCGTAAACCAGCTTGTTAAGGACCCTGGAAGTCGTCAAGTCTGCGTGCGAGACGACTCATAATGACTCTCGAAAACAGCACGTAGAAGCGGCTCAGAAGGGAAATCGGTCTGTAGTTGTTCAAGATAGCGATATCGCCTTTCTTAAAGAACAAGACAACCGCACTCGCCTATGGAGTAGCGCCACAATGGAGGACGGAATTAAAGAGCTTCTGAAGGACTTCAAGTACCGGTTTTCCACCCGCTTTCAGAAGCTCCACTTAATTCCATCCTCGCCTAGGGACTTACCGCTTTAAAAGGTGCTGGAGAGCCATTCTAATCTCGCTCAGACTGACGTCCGGGATATCTTCAGAATAGTGTCGGATAAGACTCGCTCTTGGATCGTTACTCACACTTGCGTATGGCTCCAACAATGACGTGTACAGCTGCCTATAGAACCACTCAATCTCACTTAAAATCTCAGGTGTCCCGGAAACGATGCTGCCATACTCGGTCTTCAGCTTTGACAGTTGGCTCTCTCTGGCAGACAGATCTCTGGCAAAGACTTTGGAGCCTTGGTTCCGCTCGATCGCTTGTTCAATACGAGCAGTATTAAAGTTGCGTAAGTCCCGCCGCATGTATTTGGAGATCTGTCTGTTCAGTTGCCTGTATGCTGTAAAATCTGTTAAAGAATGTATCTTCATCTCCCTTCTAACAGCCATGAGATTAAGAGTGTGATCGGAGAGTTTTTGTGTTCTTCTGCGGTGGGTCTTGCAGAACTCAGCTCCGACTGCATGGACAGTTTCCACGAGCTTGTCATTCATTTCGTCCACTTCAATTCAGTCTTCTAGGCATTGAAAACGGTTTCGTAAGTCGAGCTGAAAGGTTTCGGGACTTTGTATTAGAGCAAGAGGGGGGCGGAGCGTTGACTTCATCAGACGAGACCTTTCCAACCAAACGTTTAGGTTCAGTGTGCCTCTAACCATTCGGTGATCGCTACCAGTTTTCACCCTCGCGATCACGGATACATCACTGAACAGTTGTCGTCTGTTCGTCAAAATAAATCTCATTTTTTGTCGAACCATCGGGGCTCAATCAGGTCCACTTCCTGTGAGGCCGCTTCTGGAAGAAAGAGTTCATCACAAAGAGTCCCTCTTTCTCCATGAAGTCAGCCAGCTGCTGGTTTATTGGTTTCCGTTGCCCTATTCTAAATTTCCATACTTTCAGCTGATCGTTCTCTAGTATTGCATTGAAGTCTCCATTAACACCATTTAGTGGGTCATACATTTCCTCCACCTCCTCATCGGGATATGCCAAGGTTGGTGCGTTAACCTGTACGACCTTCAGCTAATACCGTGTGGTGATTCTGAATATAAGGTACGCAACCCTCATCTACACACTAAATCTTTACAATGTTGTTTACAAGGGACTTGTGGACGATAAATCCGACACCTCCTTGGGACAGATGGTCGCCCTCCCGATAATAGAGCAAGTTGCCGAATTCGAGAATTACCGTGTCCCCCTCCCCTCTCCTGGGACCTCAGATAATCCTATAATATGTCAGCGTAACTTGTCTATCTTTTCTTTCACCTCCACGATCTTCTCGTCAGTCGGCAGGGTGCGTGCGTTGTATGTTGCCAGGTTCCAGTCGTCTTAGGTGGCAACCGAACCTCCACCGGAGAATCTTAGCACCCCCTGCCCCGCCGTTACCATGGTCGCCACCGTAGCCAGGAATAGCGGGGCGCCGGGGACTAGGGGCCGTCTCTTTGTTGCTCTCATCTTTGGGGGGTATTTACCATAGTTGCGACGCTTGGCGAGCGGGTTGGCAATCGCAGTTTTTATTGTAATTTTGCTGTTATAAGGAAGATGCTGCTGCCCGTCTCCTGCCTGTTTCCCTTTGTCGCCTTTTACGTCACCCACGGGAAGATATGGGGTAGTGAATATTCTTAACCGCCACTACACGGAGAAATATAAAATAAGTTAACATACGCTATAAAATCCGTAAAACTAATTTTATTTAAATTCTAGATTTGATTAAAAATAATTCTGTCAAAGGCCAAAATTGTAATTTATTACGGGGTTTTTCAACTTTGACTTTTTTTATAGGATAGGGTGACAACGAGCCCATAAAGTAACCTGAGTAGCCTCAGGTTGCTAAATGGGCTACTATGGGTTTTGTTTAAATTAGAAGAAAAGTAATAGTGAATTAAGGTTTTTATTGTTGTGAAACTACGAGTACTTTAAAAACCGAACTTAAATCCTCCTGAAACCAGTACTCCTATACAGATTGTCGAATGATTAAAGCCTTAACTTTAAGTAGACATAGTTAATTTATCTTATTCTATGATTTATCTTATTCATAACTTACATCTTATTTCATCTTATTTGAATTCTCTTGAATACTCTTTAAAAATTGTTCTTGAATTCGAAAAATTGTATAAGGCATTTGCAGAATTCAGTGTGATACAGGCACACTTAAAATTCTGCACTCCTAGACGGTCATAAATGTTTGAGTTTCGAATATTTTTTAACATAAGAAACTCATATATCAATTAAAATTATTTCAAAATTGAAAACGAGTGTCAATTGTTTTTTATCACAAGTTTTAGTTCGTGTAAAGTAGCAAAAATGGAATTACGCGTAGAGAAACCAAGCAATTTTTTTATTTTCACAAAAGTGAAAGATATGCTGAAAGGTTTGACATTTACGGAGTAAGAATAGGCTGCGATGGCTTTCAACCAGCTCGTGAGAAACATGACCACAGACCAAAAGTTCTTGTTTTCAAAAATATTTAACTAATGTAAAGTATTTAAAATGTGATGTAGAATATTATAAAAAGCAGTAAATATATTTTATTACTTTTCATATAAATTGTTTTAATTATATATAACATAAAATTTTAAGTTAATTAAAATAATATATAGCACATTATTGTGCCTCACATAAAGAGTTGGGTTGTAACTAAAAGCAATAACCAGTATCCATTAAGAAACCATTTTATCTGGATTCGCGGGCATTCAGTTAAATAGGATCCAACTACGTGGTCGTCCAGAATGTAAAATTTACTATTATACTGAAAACTTTCCCTTATTTATGTTTTAACTGAGTTTATCAGTAAAGACAAAACTTGTACAGTATCTTCATACACACTTCTGTTCTTTGTTGTATCAAGCATATTCATGTTTTGTGATAACTTAAAATGTGCATGCGTAATACGGAAGATCTCGATCATCCTCACAAACCTTTCAAGAATGTGCTTCCTAATAACAGTTAAAGGTAAAGTTGCAGCCTAGTTACGTCCCACTGCTGGGCACATGCCTCCTCTCATTTCTGAGCTCGTTTTAAGGCAAGGTGTTGGCGAACTTCACATGTCTTTGAAATTTTTTTTCTTATTTCTCAGACATGCAGGTTTTCTCACGATATTTTCTTTCACCGCTAAGTACGAGGTATATCAGCACTTCAAATTGCAATTAACAATTTCATTGGTGCCGGCGGGGTTGCTCGAGTACTGTGAAGTTCACAGCGAGCACTAACCATCTGAGCTACCATGGCTACACGACTCCCACGCTACCAAATAACTAACATACATTTCTTATTCTAACTTATTATAAGCCAGTGCTTGACTGCGATCCCAACAGTTGGCAAGTGCTAATGAAGTTTTATATGGTAAATCGCACTGTCTTAGCGTAACGGAATACTTTTCAGCCGTGTCTTAAGTCAACCAGATTGTAATCGGACGGAAAGACAGATGCTAGTAAATTATTCTACTTCTTTGCTTTACGCATTATAAAAGACGAAGCATACCGTTTGGTTCAAATACATGAAATTTCAACAACAATGGGGTGCAGACCCATCGACTGCTTCACTATCCGATGGTGTAAAAGTGTTAAAAAGGTATTTTTAACAATGGTAGAGCCACGCGGCAGCTTTTGCTGTCACACGGATGGGCCGGCCATCAGGTGGACTGTGTGCTCGTTTGTCACCCTAATCCTATAAAAAAAAATAAAAAAGATAGGAAGAAATTAAATCGTATAATTCCTGCGCGCACTCTACGTTTACATTTAAAATTCTTAAATAAGTTGCTTGTATTCACCACGCTAGGCAGACGGCAGCAGCATTGCT
>JAVANC010000019.1:28435991-28494877 GCA_033319125.1 Parnassius glacialis
GGAGAAAACGTTCTCGAGTGGCGGCCTCGTACCGGCGGACGAAGTGTAGGGCGTCCCCCCACTAGATGGAGTGACGACCTGGTAAGATATGCAGGAAATCGATGGATGCAGGTGGCTCAGGACCGTGCTTTGTGGCATTCTTTGGGGGAGGCCTATGTTCAGCAGTGGACTTGTGAAGAGCTGTAATGATGAAATGATGATGAAGACATACATTTTTTTTAAATTGGGTTATTATTTTTAATGCTCCCAAAAATTTTTAGGGTGTGGTTTCGTCTACTTGTGCAAATTATGTATGTAATGCACGCAAGATACAGAAGAAAATCCAACTGTAAGGATAAAGTTTTGTTCCTTTAGAAACAGAGCGAGTTAAATGGTTTCGGAACTACTTTCAAACGACGAGCAAAGCTTCTAGGAGCTGTTAAAGAAATTATACATAAAGAACTTTCCGTACATGCTTGAAGTTCCCGTTTTCGTGACTGCACTACGCCGGAGGTGTGAAGCAAAAGACCATCATCACCTTCAGTCAGGCTTTCTTTTTAAGTCATATCTTTATAATATTTTGGAGTCACTATGAAATTGACATGAGGCCTGTTTCCACTGTGGGACGTGTTTAAACTTTAACTTTGCTTTAATTTTTAATGGTTGACTCGCACGCAGACTTGAAAACTTTCAGCTCCCGAACAAGCAAGTTTCCAAAATATCTACACATCCTTTGGTAACGTGCACTAAAATCAAAGATTACTTACCGCTTTGTGTAGCACAGATGTGGACTACAATAAATTATTTTAGTCGAAACGTGTGCAGTGCTGTAGTCTCCTTAATAGTGTCAAATTGATTTTGATATAGATAACACCTAATTACACATGAATTGAGTTCATGGAGGCAGAATATGTACGCGTACTTTGTAACACTCTTTTGGGTAAACCTTTGTTCAGCAGTGAACATTTTATGTTCTGCGATTATTGGTATATTAATGAAAACGTATTCTTTGCCCGCTACACAGCTCACTTACTAATTAGTGTTTTTATCAACTTAATTCAGTCCTTTGACCAATGTTCCTTTAAATAAGAGTTTATGTAGTGATTTGTTATATTTACGCGAGCACTACACATTGAATAAAACTACTTATATGGATTCTATCGCGTTTAATTAAGTTATTTGCATGAAATGCATTCTTCAACGGGTAGGCATGTACATAGAGACTGAAAATCAAAATTGACCATGGTTACCTTGTCAAAAACATCCTGATTTCAATAGAGAGGGAGGTTGGGTACTACCACCTGCTTGAGATCCTGTAATTAATAAAATTAAAATTAAACCCAAGCATGCCACTGCAAGACTTCAAGACACTGTTAGTTTCTTCTGCGTAGATCGGAACAAAACTAATAATCAAAAAAGCTAAAGGCATTCCGGGTTCATTTTGACATCGGGACGTTAATTAACTCAGTCTCCTGTGACCATGGGTGCTGTAAAGCACCCGAAACGTCGAGAATTTAATAAAAGTAACTTAATTAAACGCAATAGAATCCGTAAAATTAGTTTTATTCAATAACAGTTTATACCTAAAATCGAATCAACATAAATTGATCTCTCGCAAACGCTAAATGGATAACAAATTAAATGGTTATCTCTTTTTTCCTAATCCGATTTATTCATTACATGCCTGTTTCGCTGAAATTGTTACTGAGCCGGAAAATTCAATTTATCTTTTACCCGTTTACAACACAACATGAATGTTAGTTTAGGCGTGAAATTAACTCTTTTCATTATCTTACTCTATTAAGACCCAATATTGTGTAACTTTTATGAAATTGAATATTATTCAAGTTATTCATATTAAAAAAACGTTGATAAACGAACTTACAGTCTTTTTACAGTTATTTTTTTGTAAATCCATAAATATATTATATTTATATATGAACTGGTTGTTCACTGTAAGGAAAGAAAAATGTTAATCAACAAAGGACATTGCTCTGCTCCTATACATTGTTCGCCCTGGAACCAAGAGCATCGGAAAATTATGTGTTTTATTGTCGATCATTAGTAAATTGCTATATGACCTTATTTTTATAGCGGACTAGCTGCATAAAAGATATATTTCAAAAAAAGTATCAGATTTTGAGGTTATAATCGAACCACGAATATTACGGTTTTTCATAGCTCCGAGTGATTTTTAACAAACTGAAAAACGATGTCCTAAAACATTTAGCTATTTTTAGTACCTATCTAGATAAATAGGTATGCAGTTTTTGTTCTAAAGCCTAAGTGTATGTAAGTGCAACGTATAAATGCATAGAATCTAGTTAACAAAACCTGCTTTTTTAGCATTAGTTTCGAAATGAGAGATAATGTTTGTGTATTAATGTAAAAATAAAAATGTATGTGGTATAATGGCTGTTAGCATTTAGATGTTGTCATTAGCATATACGGTACGGTAAGATACCTAGTACCTAAATGTATAGGATTTAGGCTGTTTCCAGTCACGCCGCTAGACATGCCGTCGAACAGCGAGCGTATCAACACATTGTTTTTACAAATACATTAATTTATTATGTTTGAATTAGAAATAAAACACAGTACAATTTCATGTATATTGTTCATCTTCTAAATTGGAAATTAGAATATTGTCCTAAAAACTGTGCAAGGATGTCAATATTATTTTGATGTCTCGTAAAGCTCAAGTATCAAATGATGGTCATAACATGGGCACAGCAACCGATGGTTCTGCGTACAACGATGCAATTACAGCAATATTGCACGATTGCTTCTCTGTTCATCTTTTAACAACATTGAGCCACCAGCAGAGCCGCAATTTACACAAAATACACTTTCCATTGCGTATGCGTAAGTCCGTTTATGAATGCTAGGTTATCGTTGAGTGGTACACAGTTCCGAAAATCACAGCAAGATAAGTCGTTCTTGAAAGCAATCAGAGTCCGTTAAAATAGCCAAGTCGTAATGTTCAATATATAGTCCCGAAATTCACCAAAACACCGATATAATTAGAAAGAGCAAACGACGCCAACCAATGTAATTTTGACAGAGTGAAGGATGACAGTATAAAGTAGGCATGTCGATTTGAAATCTTTTAATCGATTGTTTATAATAAAATAATCGATTTTCCAGATCGATATACATATGAAGAATCCTTATCCGATGACCTGATGTCGACTTAGAACACTCCATCGATTCAATGAATCAATCCAAAAACCTCACGAGTTGGACTTATTCAAGAATATTTCAAACGACTCAAGAAATACTTTTGCATAGTTGGAACATCTGTTCCTTGTGACAGACAGAAAAACTGTTCTGTTCTGGGTTCAATCCCAGGGTCCGACAATTTATTATTAACCCAATACCCCTTATAACTTGAAGTTCCTATAAGTAGCACGGAGTCTGGATTTGTGTCCGGTGTTTGGCAATACGCGCACCCCCTATTACATGGGACGTATAACATAACAGTACTACACACATCTACCTACTCCTTCTGAGAAATACAAGCGTGATGTTATGTTTATTAATTTAATGATGTTTCTATACAATTATTTGTATTTACGGTAAACTATCGTTAATACTGTTCTCTGTTCATATTAGGCATGTTTGAAAATGTCGCGATTGATCAAAAATAGATTGTTAATGCTTAATTTAATCGCGATTCGTTTCTAGTATGTTCGATTTGGATCGATTTGGAGATCGTATTTTTTCATGAGAGACTGACAAGTGACCATTTAGTGACATCAAAATAGAAGCGCCAAATACGATACGATTTATGAATATGTCCTAAGATTTATTATAGCCATACGTTACAAACACAAATCACATCATACATCATCTTTTTCATACGATAATATTAATACCATAACAAGTATAACAATATCCTACTTACTTATAATACTCGTACGTCTCTACTTCTTCCATACTTGTAACAATATTAATAATAACGTCTCTATCTCGTCTACAATATTGCTCTTTTTAAAGAACACATTTATAATTAATGCAGTAACGATAAGTGTTTTTTTTTAATATTAATTGTTGTAAACTCGTAAGTTATCGTTTAGTAAGACATAGAATACAATCCTTTCTAAATGATCGTTAGAAAATCCTGAATAATTATCTTTACGAATATTTTTCTTCAGCATTATTCTAACTACCTATTCAAAATCGAGTATGACCTCATTCATTAGGTATAGTAGGTTTTTTAAATTATACTTTTAGGGAATAATATAAAGAATATAAAAAAATGGTGATTTTATATTTTTATTGTAGCTTCTTTTTGAAACTTTATACGAAATAAATTCAAAATGTATTTCATTAAATTCAAAAATCGATTACAATCGATTGGGCATCCCTAATCATTTTTCGACACCACATGATGTTTGGCGAAGATGGCGGCGATTAATGTTATTAGTCGAGTAGAATACTTTTTAATGTTAATTTTTGCATGCAGCTAGTCCGTCTTATAAAAGTATTTGCAACTAACATAATAAAATAGAAAATTAATTATCGTGTATGTCCGATGCTTTTATTACACAGGGCGATTTTGGGCATTGTCCTTTTTACTCAATATAAAAACAATATCTAAATATAATATACTCGTATATTTTAAATAATACAAAGATAAAAATAACTTGTTACCGTCTCATCACAAAAAGTATAGTCTCAAGGTTAAATTAGAATCTGTTTCAAAAAGAAGTGTCGCGGAAAATAAACGAACTAAAATTTAAAATATTAAATTTGACAACAAATGTCATTTGTTACATAGTAAGGAAATGAGCTCACAATCTACCTATTGATACATGGATGAGGTAGCCTATAACACATTTACATCTATACCTATATTAGTATATTTCTACTACGTTGAATATCACAAAAACTTAAACGTCACAGCTAAGGGGTTTATTTCATTAAAAAAAATCTTATTGAATCATAGTTTGAACCCGAGACTATCAACAAACTACGTTTTGTAATAAGACGGAATAGGTTTAATCGTAAAAGTAAAATTAATACTATCGTTTTGGGTTAAAACATTTACGAAATTTACGGTAAAGTTAGTAATATTCATATATCCTACAAAAACGTTCTTGGTTTTTGCTTATACTCGTGTAATTTTAAATAAATCCCAATTTAAGCGGGTGCGATGCCCGCAGCTAATGCAGAAATTATTGCCGTTCATTTGACACTTACTATTATTTTTTATTTCTCTATTTCATGTTAATAACATCAGAATTAAATATAATATTTAATAAGGAAGATGTCTGTGTTTGCTGTTATAAACTTATATAGTTTCTTGCATCTCTGAAGGATTACAATTAAGCAAATATACCTTCCTTATTGTGGGGAAATCAATTTGCTACAGGGACAATGAAAGGTTATGCCGGACTACCACCGGGTCCTCCCGGTAGTCGCCATCAGCGTATAAGATCCTGAGATTTTTAGGCCCCCATACAGGCACCCTGTACAATTCTAAGGATCGTATTACCTTCACATATAGACGACGCACTTTCTCCCCACGGTAGCAGTCTATGCATGGCACCCGCTACCTTTTCTTTTCGATGGACTAGGCAGTCGAAGTGTTCTTCGAAGTCCCAGCATCTGTACAGGTTGAGGCCCAGGTACTTCATATCCACCCTAACTGAATTTAGACCCACCTACGCGGATGCTCGTATGGAGTGGTTTCCGGCTACATCGTAATTTAAGGAGCCATAGGGCTTCAGTCTTGTGACGTGTTTTTTTATTATGCCAGCTCATGGATTTTGGCGACGACTTCCACCACCAAGCTCGGTAAGCTCTTTCGTCTTCTCAAAGGTGACCCACGCTGGCAAACTCCAAAGTATTGTCGGCATAGCAAATGATATCTACGCCAGCGGGAAGGTTGACTCGCGGAACTGCACAATAAGCGAGATTCTACAGTAGCGGTCCGAGCACCGAGCTTTGTGGAACCCCAAATTTGATCTCGGTCTGGATTTTCCTTTCATCTTGCCCAATGTACAGGATGCACTTGTCGCGCAAGTAGTCCCCAATAGCATCTTGCAGTATTGGTAGGGAGACACCTGCTGGTGTGCCAGTTCTTGCATCCCAGGATAAAGAATTAAAAGCATTGACAATTTCGAGACTTATTGCCCACGCTACTCCGCTCTGGAATACTGCTTTTTCTGACAGAGAGCGGAATTGCATAATGACATAACAAGACTTAGACTGACAACCCCCCTCGTCCCCAACCTCGTTGTTTTATAGCAAAAGCAGTTTTATCAAAAAGCGCATCCTGGAATATCTCAGTATCTTCTTACCAATCAGCCCATTAACTATTCACTATATGATGTAGCAGAACATAGGCGTCTTATTCAGTAGGAAGATTTACAGTAAGAACTGTACATAATATAGTTGTTTTCGCATTACCAACAAATTGACTCTGCTCCGCGTCGCTCATTTCGCTATATTGCGTAAGAGACTCATATGCCGACATCTATTTGAGGCTACGAAATCTTTCTGTTTTGTCATGAATAATATCAAAATTCAATAGACAATTATTAATCTAAGCTTTCATCTTATTATCTCATACTATAAGGCCTTAAACTGCGATCACTAGAAAAAGAAATGAAGAGAAGGAGATATTTAGAAGTAACATAGTGAAAAAACTTCCATCACTTACATACCAAAATGATCCAAATTTTTTGTATGAAACATTATTTAAGCTTATTTGCAATGAATTTAATAATACTTTTACTTCTAAAACATTCTCCTTGAACAGTCGGAAGTCGTTTAATGAATGGGCGACAGTAGGAGTCCATAAGAGCAGACATAGGTTATATGATCTTTACCATGAAAGGTCATATAATCATAGCGTCGAATTTAGGGAATATGAAAAAAAATATTCAAAATATTTAAAAGAGTGTGCTCCACAGCCAAGTCTTTGCATTTGAGCAACAAAATTAAGACGGCTTCTAATAAAATTAAAAATGACATGGAGTATAATTAATAGCGAAACTGGGTAAGATCAACTCTCGCAATTCAAACTACCAGTTAAGTTTTAATAACAAATCAACCGAATCAGATCAGGACGTTGCAATGGTTTTTGAGAAATATTTTAATGATATTCTGATATTAACCACTAAGTCACTGAATTCTTCTCCTGCGGTCGCTGAATCATTACTTAAACAAAATGTTAATGCGTGTACAAAGAATTTTACATTTCATAAAGTATCATCAAAAGATATTGTAAAATATTTTAAAACTATTGATGTTAAGAAAACTGCGGATCTGTGGGGGATATCCTTTAAAGTTATTGCGTCTTTAATAGATACAATCGCGCCTCATTTAGCTACTATTTTTAATACTAGTATCGAATCTGGTGTGTTTCCTGATTTAATGAAGTATAGTAAAGTAATACCTTTATTTAAATGTGGTAGTACATTAGACCCCCGCTAATTTTAGACCTATTTCTGTACTACCAACACTTAGTAAGATTTTTGAAAAAAATATTCTTGATCAAAAAGTAAAAAGTAAAAGTAAATTATTTATTTTAAAGAAATTTTACATTTCTTTAATATAAATAATTTACTTCATAAAAATCAATTTGGTTTCACAAGGGGTCGCTCGACAACTAATGCCGGTGTTGAACTGATTAAATATATATTTAATGCATGGGAGAATTCACAGGATGCTTTGGGTATATTTTTTTTCCTATCCAAAGCCTTCGATTGTGTTCACCATGAAACATTAATCAGGAAACTTCAACACTACGGTGTAAGAAGTGATGCTCTTAAATTAATTATTTCATATTTAAGTAAGAGAACGCAAAAAGTTGTCATTAACAGTATGAGTTCTTCTGGGTCGATGGTACAGATAGGCGTTCCTCAAGGCTCAATTCTAGGCCCCTTTCTGTTTCTTGTATACATAATGACTTACCTTACATAGTAGAAGATAACCATGATGTAGTATTATTTGCAGATGACACTTCTTTAATTTTCAAATTAAGTCGACAATTGCTAAAATATGACGAAGTAAATAATGCTGTATCCAAAATAAGTAAATTGGTTCAATGTTAATAATTTGCATTTAAATGGCACTAAAACGAAATGTATGAAATTTATGATTTCAAATGTCAAACAATTAAATACTAATGTAATTTTAAATGGGGAGAAACTGAGTCTTGTAGATACCACCATTTTTCTTGGAATCACACTAGACGCGAGGCTTCAATGGAGCCCCCATATATCAAAACTAGCAAGCAGACTTAGTTCTGCAGCATATGCCGTAAAAAAGATTAGAAGTCTAACTAGTTTTGAAACAGCTAGACTAGTTTACTTTAGCTATTTCCATAGCATAATGTCGTATGGTATTTTGCTATGGGGACACGCAGCTAACACTGAAATTATATTTGTTTTACAGAAGAGGGCCATAAGAGCAGTTTATGATTTAAAGCCTTAAGAGTCGCTGCGACAAAATTTTAAGGAAATTAATGTATTAACTTTGGCCTCTCAATACATTTATGAAAATATAATGTACGTACACAAAAATAAAAGTAGTTTTATAAAAATAAGTGATATTCATTCTGTAAATACTAGGAACAGACATAAGCTAGTAATACCGGTTACTCGACTCCATCGAGTCAGTAATTCATTCTTGGGGCGATGTATACGCTTTTACAACAAAATTCCAGAAAATATACAAAATTTGACCTGCTCAAAGTTCAAAAACTTTATTAAACTAAGTTTGTATAAAAAGGGTTATTATAGTATTAAAGAATTTATAGATGATAATAACCCCTGGAAATGAGGTGATCGCTACCAAGCTACTCGTATTTCTAATTTGCTGTGGTTGTTAATTTGTGTAACATACATGATTGTAAGCTGTTATTTTAAAAAAAAAGTTCCGCTGGGTTTCTTGCCTGTTCTTCCCAGGACAGAGGTTTTTTTTTTCGAATCAGTGGTAATTATACAAAAGAGTGACTTTCAATAAGCATTATTTATAATCTATATTGAATAAAAAAAGTTTCTGTTTCTGTTTCTGTTTCTAGCGTGGTGTCTTATTAGCAACCTAGATATTTTAAACGTAAAAATTGATCTGTCGTTGAGTGAGTTCATGTAAAAAGTCTGTTAAAAATATGAAGAGCCTATTATATCCCCCGAGTTATATGGGTTGCTTTTCATGAAAGGAATATTTTTATTTTTTTATTTCTCTTAATATTGTTTGAGATGGATAATATTGGGTTTTTGATATTAATCGAGCGTAATTTTAGTGCTCTCTATAATTTTAAACAATTGTGAATTCTCGATAGACTGTTGGTGTTTTTGTTCTGAAAGACATGATAACACTGACACCTGGAAAGGTGTGTTGCCAACCTTTTCGAAAAATGTGGGTGAAAAACTGCCACATTTCTGACTCCGGTCTGCAACTCAGAATTTTTTTACAGAAAAGTCAATAAATTATTTTTTTTGATTCGAGCTTAGATTTGAACCCAGGATCTCAAGGTAAGAAGTAGCATTTATGATCACTAGAACAACGAGGCAGACTTAAGTGCTAGAATAATGTAATGGCTTCTTTATAAATTACAATATTCGAAATCTATATGTTTGGCCATGGTCCAAAGGCAAAAAAGCCCACACGACTGAAATCAAAGAATATTCCGTAACTATTAAAGGTATATTGCCTTTAAAAGCGAAGGTGCATTGTTTGTCCTCGTCCCAAAAATATTAAAACAATATCTCACTCACAATCCTTACAAACAAAATTTTGGCGATAAACTTAAATACACACACTTCGCTATTTATTTTTATTTTTAGTGGGAATTGTCAGAAAAACTTAACTTTAACAAGACAAATTACTTATATTTAAAATTATTTCTATATAATTTATTTGATGCAGCTAAATTTCAGTTTTAAAATAACTTCCGCAAACTGTCCAACTAACTATCCACATGCGGTGTATGCGCCACATAACCCGCCCGATGTATTTCCTCAGTTTACGGTTATGGCAGTGCACTAATAACTTCCAGCAGAAGCTATCTTTCTACAGACATTTTAAGTTTATAACACTGTAAGCTCTCAACTCACTTTCTACTAAATACTTTGACAATTTACGATATGAAATAGTTTTTAGTATCACACATTTATATGCTTTTCCACCCATGCATAAATAAAGTGCATTTAGAAAAATAAAGTCGCAGCGTACAAGCGTTCGTTCTCTGAGCATTGGCGTTACTAAAGGGGTAAGGGGTTCTAAAGAGCAACAGTGCCTCTTTAACAGGTCATATGGCTTAAAATAATTTTGAATTTTTCAGACATGATTCCCTGACGATGTCCAAAAGATCTTTTTGGCATATTCCAAAGTTGATTCTCACGACAGCCACGATACGAAATTACTAAAGGATTCTCGAACGAAATAATAATTTAATATTCCGTGGACTTTTTTATGCCACTATATAGTGTTATAACATCCCAAAAACATGAATACAGAACTAAACTACGAACACAGTGTCGGTAATATCCAAATATAGAATTTATTGCACGGTTACTGCTAGAACATGCCATTAAATTATTGGCAAAATATTGTCTAGGGACTACGTGCCGACTTTTATTTGCTCCTTTTTGTGAGTTAATTTATCAATATGATCAACATTTCCTCTTAGTTTACCCAATATTGGGCACACCTATAATAAACACTTTTATGCGATCCTTGCTTGCAGATTCTGTGAATTGAATCAGATGTTTTTATAAATTTACAGTTTTAGTAAAATATTAAATGAACTCTGCGTAAACAGACATAGCCTTTTCATTATTGTCCTTCACAAGTCCATTGCTAAACATTGGCCTCCCTCAAGAAATGACACAGAACTCAGTCTAGAGCTACCTGCATACATCGACTTCCTGCAACTCTTATCAGGGCGTTACTCCTTCTATTGGAGGCCGCCGTACACTTCGCGCACAGGTAAGAGACTACCTACCTTTCTTCCCGTTCCGATCCTTTGGACTATGTCAGTTACTCTGGTTATACTTTGGATAACTTCGTTAAGAAGTTTGTCATATTAAATATACTACTCCATAGCTCACTGAGCGACCTTGAGCTTCCTTATACGGCAGTGTAGACTATGTTTTATTCATATGTCATCACTGGCAACGCGCACTGTTTTCAAGTTTTGACGTATACGATACGAGATGATGTGTCATAAGTAATATGTACTCGTTACGCGTATAATTAAATTAAAAAAATTCTAATCGACTTCTTAAGTTGGTGTTAGGACATTGTGTATCGAATAATTAAATCCCTAGATTGAGAAACTTTTATGCGAAAATTATTATGTTTTTGATTTTATGTTAGTTTCTTTTTTTTAAATGAACTATTTTACCAGTATAAGTTTAGCAATTTATTAAAGTTCTTGTACATGCAACACGTCTCCTTCATTCAACACCTTCCGAGTTCCGACATAACATTTTATTCATATGTCATCACTGGCAACGCGCACTGTTTTTAAGTTTTGACGCATACAATACGAGATGATATGTCATAAGTAATATGTACTCGTTACTCGTATATTTAAATTTTAAAAAAATACAAATCGACTTCTTAAGTTGGTGTTAGGACATAGTGTATCGAATAATTAAATCCCTGAATTGAGAAACTTTTATGCGAAAATTATTATGTTTTTGATTTTAAGTTACTTTCTTTTTTTAAAGTGAATTATTTAACCCTTATAAGCAGGCTTACGAGTATCACAAGTAAAATAAAAATTTTCAAGCTCATATTTTCCACACTTAAGAATGAAAATCTTAAGATTAGAACTTTTTCTTATAATTTATATAGAACAACCCTTGAAGTATATCCTACTAATTAAAGAAGGGATTATTAAAATCGGTTCATCCGTTTTCAAGAATCTGTGGTTACATTAAAAATATTTGTGTCGAACATAAAACCTGACCGTTTTTTGAATTCGGCAAAAAATACACAAACTTTTCTTTTGATTTTATTAGCTGAAAACTCTATCTCTACAAAGCACCTCTCCTGGATCCAAAGGATTACTAAGCAAGGTGCAAAGTAAAAGGATTGAAAACGCATTACGTAGTGAATGTGATCAAAGTCTAAAAGTTATTTCGGTTGGAGCTTGAAAAGCAGAAACGGATAAAATAGCATTTCATTTTTATTCCAAAAGCAAAACGTTTTGGAACGTAAGTAACTTTTGATATGATTGCGGTTTTTTATACATTAAACCTGCAAAAATATTATACAATATAATTTAAATATAAAAGTTTACACAACACCTACATAAGCATACTTGGGAGTACCCGTTAGACTCGTAGAAAGGCTGCGATGCTTAGTTAATTATTCTTATTGCTTCAAATGCTTGTAGACCAGCAGCGCACGCAATACAGATCTTCACGATGAAAAATATTTCTACTTCAACATTCGCCAGGCCTTGTCAAGCAAGCCAGGCAATCATTCTCAACGTCTGAAAACGACTTCAAAAAGTAGGACGCTTACAATTTGACTTCGATTTTGTTGTATGTATGTTGCGCGGCATCTTCGTCAATTGGAACCGATTTTGATGATTCTCTTCTTTTTATTAAATAACCTATACTTTAGACAGTCTCTCACATAAATTAGATTAGAGAAAATTTTCCACCTCTATGGGAAGCAAATTAGGGGACGAATTTTTGATGTAGATATTAAAACGTCATTGAAATGACTTTTAATTAAAAGTTAAAACCCACTTTAGATATCTAGAAATAATAAAATATTTTCGCATTCTAAAGTCGGGGCTTTAATCATTCTATACACGATGTTTTGTCACCGATTTAGACAGTCATACCATTTTATTCCTTTTAGTTCTTTGAAGACCAGTTGCGAAAGAAACAACCTAACAACAAACGGAAAACAAGCTCGCTTATTTCACTTATATTTTAATAAAACAAATCTGAATCCGAAAACAAATAGTTTACTGATACGCTAGTGATATATAAGTTAAAGTTTACTGAAAGTTAACGGCAGTCTGCGGGATTTGTTTGGCATTTTCAAATTGCATTAAATTTATCAGTCACCAAAACCTCTTTCGTAAATTAGTATAATACACCGACGTTTGGAGACAAATAATTTCTCATAAATAAGCTAAATGTTATAATTTATACGATATACACAAACTATAATTTATTTAACATGGAATATTTATCAACTGTAATTGAAACTGGCAAATTAATTAGACCCTTTAATATAAATAAATAAATACATAAATTCTTGCCATTTTATATTCAACTTATTAAGAGCCTTAATTTAGATTTATTATATTTCCATTTTACATTCAGCCCTAAAAGATTTAGAAATTAGATTATTGTGTATCTATATCTCCAAAGTCTGTTTTCCGTGCGGACGAACATTGCCTATATACCATTTAATTAGAAAAGTAAATCACTGTAAGTATTTACAAAAATATAAGGTTTCATCAAAGTATATAAATTAAATAATAGGAGGATATATAAAAAAGGATAGTATTCTCAATTTTTTTATAATGTAAATAAACGACTATGCGGCTCACCTCATGGTAGGTGTCTACCACCGTCCACTCCGTTTTTGATAATAGTATGCTCTCTTAGTTATGTCATGATTAGTTACAATTAAGCTGGTCACTTCATATTTCAAAGTAAGACTATATAGTTTAAAATTTAGTACAATCGAATTCAATAAAAATTACTATGTATGACTAAAAACTATTGGTCAAACCTTGATCGAATTTGTATGGGACCACATGAGAAGCACCAACTTTCAAACAAAAAATCATCGAAATTGGTTCACCCACAAAAAGTTATGAGTTAACACACATAAAAAGAACATACAGTCGAATTGAGAACCGTCTCATTTTTGAAGTCGGTTGAAAATAGCAAAAAATGTAGAAAGTTAACTAATTATTAACCTTAACCTTATCTATGTACAATTTTTTTTAAAAGAATTAATTAATTTATGACTTTTTTATGTGAGTTATAAGTTAGTAGTTGACTATGATAGAACCTTATTCTGAGTTGTGATGCACTACTGAGTGGTAATACGTAATACACTTAGCCTATCCATACTTTGACTGCCTTGATAGTTTAGTTGTCGTAAGCGCGACTACTAATCAGTCGGTCCTACGTCGAGCCAAAAATTAGATTTATGTTTTGAGAAAAAAATCAGGGCTTTTCATAAAAAATCTCCGTAGCTATCCGGATTAAAAAGTTGGCAGTTTGTCACCCCCGTGTCTCGGTAAAAACGGAGCCGATGGCTTAGGTAAAAGTAAAAACGTAACGTAGACGTAGAACCCTGGTATCTTTGCATTAGTATCGGGTTGTCGTACCCTGTGTTAGCACTATAATTTTGTTCTGCGCAGATAGCTTGTCTTCTTTGAGACTGGCCGCCATGATTGAAACCAGAAGCCACCTGATGGTAGGTGGCTTCATAGCTCATGGATAACTGCCAGCAAGATGCGTTTTAACCTTGATTAAGATGGAATTCCTCACGTACTGTTATAGTAGCTTAGTGCAGGCACTGTTATTTGCAGAAATAGGTACCATCCTTCTGGTGGTACCAACCCAGACGGACTCCTAGATAAATAAAGAGTTCTACCACTTATTAGTTTTTTAATTAAAAAAACCGGCCAAGTGCGAGACGGACTCGCGCACCGAGGGTTCCGAACAAATCCGTAGGTATATAAGTTTAAAATTATTAAATAATATTTTTATTTTTTGATGTAACTAAAAATTTATGCTTTTCACATGTTTCCTTTATCTGTGCTATAATACGTTGCTTCGTACCAAATTTTAAGATTCTGAGTTCACAGGAAGTACCCTGTAGGTCTGATTCCCTTGCGAATGTCGAAAATTTGCGGCATAAACGGCTGTATCTTTTGATTGCATTGGCTTAGAACTTTAATATTTTCACAACTGCAAGGGACAGTAGACTTGAGTATTTGATATGAATTTCAGCTTGATACCTCCACGCGTTTCTGAGGAAAAGGGTCTTGACAGACAGACAGACAGACAGACGGACAACAAAGTGATCCTATAAGGGTTCCGTTTGTTCCTTTTGAGGTACGGAACCCTAAAAATACGGGTAACGTTATTAAAATTACTAATGCTCCCGTTATGTAATCACTCCAAGTAGGCTTAAAATGTGAGTGTTAGTACCCATTTAGAAAAATCGCTTTTAGCCTTAAACTTTCAAATTATTCAATTAACGCAAATTAAGCATCTTGCTTTTATTCTTATTATTTCATTTTTTAATGTTATAACTGTAACCTAACACACATGAATCAAACATGAAACAGACTCATTCAATTCTCGAGGTGGTGCATTGAATGTAGCGATAAAGCGCTTCAGCTCCTATTTGTCCTAATTAGGAGAACTCTTCTATGAGTTACCCATGTGAGGGTTGCAGTAGTTCGCAAAAACGATTCCATAACTTTGGCAAAGTACGACGAGTGAAACACCATTGAGTGAGCTAGGAGGAATCTGTAACTTCCTGTTGTCTATGAAAGTATAACCGCGTACTGGAAAATGGGATTTTAGGTATAAAACTCGGGCTAAAAATTATTTGAAACACAGATACAAAATATGTATTTTTATCTTATATCTGAACTAATTTTTGTAATTTTCAATTTTTATCTTGTATTAAGATACATTCTTTTGGTATCTTAGTATCGTGTATGTACTAAGTTATCTGAAATACTTTTACTAATTACCTATGCATTTTTCCAGCGGCGCGCCTTGAAGGAGGCTTATGTCCAGCAGTGGACTGCTGCATGATGATGCATTGTTCTTTGTTACGGCATCATAAAGACGAAACACCTAAAACAAATCGATCTGGAAAACAAAAATCAGAAGCACAGAACACCCCAAGGTTTACTGGATGCACCGCTGACTTAGAAACACTTCAATACTTTAATAATAAAGAAATCAGCCTATTGAGTTTATATGTTTATCCTACCGTAAAAAAAAATATTAAATTTTGTTTGCCAAGTCCCCCCGTGGAGTGACTTTTCTTCTTAAAAACATAATCATTAAATCTTATAAATATAATATTTTTCCACATTTACGCGTTCTCGCATTAAAAGCGCGTTTTTGAAAAGTATTTTATTTTAAAATTGTATTTAGAAAATACGTATTTTGTATATAGTATTTTAAATACCATTTCCAAAAGTATCTTGTATCTGATATCTCAGATACTTTTCTTATTAGCAACTTAAAACTTGTATTACAGATACTTTTGATGACGTGTTTGTATATTCCTGTGTTATTATATATAAGGTCTCTTCCTGCAGGAAACAAAAGTGTTGCCTCTATGTAAAGTTGGTAAGGAAACTTATCTCACTTGACACGTTTTTTCTAGGGACTTTGTTTAAATTGCAAGAGACGTTGCATTTGCTACCTAGCAAGAGTCGCTTGTGACTGAAACAACAGATAAGACCTTTATTATTTCTCTATATTAATTAAATCCCATCTGTTTTTTAATACAGAAATAAAAATAGCCTATGTTTACTGAACTAAAAAGTGTTATTATTAAACATTAAGCAATCTAGCCTAACATTAAACCTTCAAGTTTCAATTTCAATAAAATTACCACTTTCAAATTATATCTTATACAAAATGTAAAAAAAAAATAACAATGTCGAATAGTAAAAGTTTCCATACCATTTATTTATAATAAATAATAAGAAATAGTCGACAATCAATAAAGGCACGGTAATATACAATGTTCTGTTATTCCATACTTTAATGTATAGTAGTGAAAGTTGAGTGTGTCAGAATAAGCATTAAATTCATTACGAAGTATGTTAAGGCTCTGAATAATAAGGTGAGAAATTATGTGGTAAGAGAAAAGTGTGGTTTGCCGGAAGATTTTGTGACTGGGACTAAGAAAATAAAAAGGATAAAGAAATGCTTCGGTAGTTTAGATACCAAAAACAACGTGACAAAGGAAATTCATGCTGCAGGAGTGAGTGTCAGTGTTGGCATAAGGGATGCCCTAGATAGAAGTTTATCGCACAAATTTGATGCATATTGATGATGGGCTAATTTAAGAGTACTCTTAACAGATAAACATAGGTATATGGGTGTGAAAGAAACGAAAGAGGTGTGTCATGACCGTGCCTAATGGAAATCCGTAATCTCTGCTCACCTCTGCGTAACAGGTGTGAGAATTTATGTATTATAACATCAATAAGAGAAACATCAATCAGCGATAATGAACAATAGAACAAAATATAAAAGATGAGCTTTCTTATGTTATCCAAACAAACTGATACTTGGTATAAAAATGCAACTAGAAACAATATTTTATTTCACATGCTAATAATTATTTGATTTTTCTTTCTATTTGTGTTGGTGTAGTGCCCTGTAGACTCCTCTTTACCTCCGACAATATACATTTATGATATTAGTATTAAGTATAAAATAGCGACACGGACAGTATAATTAAAGTTCTTGTACAAGCAACACGTCTCCTTCATTCAGCACCTTCCGAGTTCCGACATTACATGGCACCCTGCCAGGCGGTGCGCTGCTTCAATGCACGCGCACCGCTGCGGCCTGCAAAAATTGTTGCAAATAATATAAATATTTACTTGGAATACACGTGATTAATACCCTGATATGACGGAAAAATAACTAAATATGAGTACAAGAAGAGACCTTAATAATAATTTTACAGAAGGTGACTGAAAAATTAAAAAGTATAATGTATATGAAATAGTACTACGAAGTCAACTAAAAGGAAAATAAAGTGATTTTTTTATATAATGAGCAAAATTCAAGAAACAGCAGATTAATTTTAAAAGGAAAGAAACAGTTGTACTTTTGCAAGCTTTGTTCAGAAGAATATGAAAATTGAGTTAAAAAGAACAAAGAAGAAATTAAGAGGTAACTTCGCACCTGTGTGATTTTAGTTCAATTTAAAACTTTATTTATAAATTTGTGATTGTTTTTATGTTCTTTTTGCTATTATATTTGATAAAATTAAAAGGTAAATATTATGTATCTAATATTCCTATGTTTAAATTGAAAGTTCTTATGAGATAGTTTACGATTCAATTGATTTTTTAATATTTTCATTACTGTATCTGAAAAAATAATCAAAACGCAATAATTATAAATTAAGTTACGTATGCACTTCTGTGGCATGTTTTTATTAAGTTATAAGACTATTATATATTCACTTTTATTCAGTTATTGTTTTATATTATTTTATTTACTGTTTCGTGCAAAAATTAATGAAATAATATGATATATTACATTTTTACGTACCTAAATTTACTATTGTTCATCATAAATTAAATTTTTCATCTTTGTAGTTTTTCTTTTTAGCGACCACAAACTAATCTAGATAAGTTAAATACAATTTCAATTCGAAATTTAAATGTAACAATCTTTACTCAGTGAAAATAAAAGGTCTGCTAAACTTTTCTTATGAATGATATATCTATAAATATGACATGTAATGTTATGCAATGAGCTTATCTTAAAACAATAGAGAGCAACATGCGATATATAAACAGGTGCATAAAAATGAATCATAACAACATTCTAATAAAGACGACAATAATAATATCAGAAAATAAATTAGAAATGATCTGTCATAGTATTAACATAAATATGAAAATAATGAAATACAGTAAAGTAAGAAATAAAATAATTAAGAGAGGGTTTAATACTAATTTTCCTTAACAGAGTTAAAAACGGCAAAAAAAAATTACTGACAAAAATGTTATCCCACTTGTACAAAATTAAAATATATGTAATTAAAGATATGAGGAATGGAAGAAAAGAATGTTCGAAAGTGTGAATACGAATGATCGAGTTGCTATATTTCGTCAATATAGGACTGATCACCCAAATATTGATGAATGCTTAAACTCCTGGTATGGAATTCATTATGAGCGAGAATAATGAAGTTAGTATATGGAAATGGAGCATGCAAGTGAATAAAAATAACCGATACACTCAAATAGATATTAAGATGTTATTAAAAAAAATACACGGGCATGTATAAATAAAGAAGGAAATAAGATTTATTAAGAGAATAGAAATAAAACATATGTTGACCTTGATAAACAAGTAATCGAGAGATACGGGAATGTCTATCACTGGCAAAGCATATAGTCCTCGAGCAGGGTATGTTTCCATAATTGGATGATAAAATCGGGAGTAACGGGTACTAGGGAACAATACCTTCAGTACAAGTGATGTGAACGAGTTTACTCATATTAGTACTGTTGGGGACCAGAGAAGTCTTAAACTTGTTACCCTTAATAATGGTACATAGAGGTGACATCCTTCATTGGATCATAGTATAACTTAGTTTTCTTTCGTGACAATTGTTGGAGTCCTTTTAAAATGACTTAAAAGTTGACCTCAAGGTTGTGCGCACAACCCAAGGTACAGTTTTACCTTGATATAGTATGATAAGAAAAAGTTTATATACCAATAAAATAAAATTAATGTAAGGAAAAAGTAATATAATACCCAAGTAAATGGGGGGCCCATATTTATAAAGTACCCGCGTGATAAATATCACGAAATAAAATATAAATGAAGAGAATTAATACTCCGATTCCCGATATCTAATTAATAAATAAATATATAGTTGAATAGAATTACGAAAAGAAATTAAGCTAGCTAAAAGGTCAAAAAGAATAAATTATTATGAAAGGTAAGAAAGTATGTACATACAAGATTTACAAAAGAAAATATAAATACATATATGTATAACCTAAGGCGTAATAATTTAAACAAATTAAATAAGAGTAGTGGTATGGGTATGAAAATAAGTACAATGAAATGAGAAAAATTCAAATCATAAAAAGACATGAGAAAAAATTAAATGAGTTACATGCAAGGTATTTAGGAGATCCCCGACCAAATCAATGAAGTGAGATAGGTAGTTATTTGCATTTCTTTACTAGGATGCTACCCAAAATGCTACCTACTAGTTGCACATGTAGTACCGATAGGATCCATCCACATAAGTACACGTATAATTAAATAAATACCTAATATAATCCACGTGTTATAATCATATAGCAAATAATATGTTTGATCCATAATCGCAATAATATAGAGTATAGGGCTTAAATAAAGTAAAATAATTATTGTAACAGGTACATATTATACAATTTATAAAAATAATTACGTTATAAAAATGATGAATAGTTATAAAAGATTGTTTAGAATCAATTTAGATCATTTTAGATCATTTAATCAATCAATATAGAATCAATTTCTTAAAATTTAAAATTCAACATAATTAAAGAAATAATAATAGGGAAGGAGATGTTGAAATAAATTAGAGATACGAGAGTAATCAGAGTAGAGTATAAATAATATATTTATACAATAAAGTACAGTGCATGGGACACATTTCAGCTAACTAATATTTATTAAATACAGGCAATTATTTAACACACAAATTAAACATGTAGTAATTATAGACACAGAACCACATGCACACAAAAAGATAAACAATTAAATATGAAAAAAAGAACATTTTCGCGTTTCTTTTATATGAATTAACAAGATTTTTTCCTTAAATTAATAATTAAACCTTAAATTTTCTATTTTATGTGATTTTTTTTGTTTATATAAAAGTTGTACAATTTTAAACTAAAGTTGGTTTATACATATATTGCTTTTCAAAATCAAGTCGAAACATTATCGATCCGCTATTATTATAAGTTTCATAATGTAATAGTTTTTTTCCTTTTATTATAGACAATGAAACCTAAAATTATGTTTTTATATACGAGTACTAAAAATACTTAAAACAACAAATACAACATATATTTTGCTATACAAACTTATATTTGTGTAATAGCTTATTGTTTCATAAATTTGTGTTTCAAATGAGATAAACATATTCCTTAGGAGTCATGACATCTTAAAAAGGTAATAATGCGTTTACGACTAGTAATGATAAATAACATTTATAATAATAAATACTTGATAATGTATGTAAATTTATTATGAAACAATGCAATGTAAAATACGTAAATTAAAAAGCGTTTAAAAATATAATTTTCAGATACATTTTAAGTGTATTCATAATAAAACATTTTGAAAGTTATGGTAAAATTATGTAATAAAGAATATCTGATAGAGGAGTTAAATAAATACCTAATAGTTAACCAAATGTAAAAATAAAAAATAAATCAAGCTAAACTATTGAACTGAGTGAGCAAAACGTGTCTTTCTCATTGACACATTTCCTATATCACACGCTTTTTTTCCTATGTAAGATTCAATTTGAAAAGGGTTAAAAATAAATTCGGTAATATTAAGAAGTGTTAGTTTTTATTTTCTTTTATAAAAGCAGGGACCGTATAGTTATGTAATAACCTACTTAAAAATTAAAAGTGTTCTTTTGAATGTATAAATTTTTAATATTTTGTTGTGTAAAGTTGATAGGTGTTACAATGATTATTCAATTATTATCTGTAAACGATATAGTAAATATCATACTTCTAGAAATTGCAATTTAAAAAAAAACAAACGCATTTTTTTTGATGGATGTAAAATTAATGTAAGTAACTATCTAAAATTATGTATAAATAAGAAATTTAAAACTATCATTTTACATGTATCTATATATGTAAGTAATAATAACATTGTACAACTTATGTTAAAATAGCGTGATCATAATACGATGTAATTGTAAACGTTTCCATATACGTACTTTGGTAATTAAAACAAAGGTGTCTCAAATCCCTTACGCGGCTGGGAATGCAATTTGTAGTTTGATCTGTCTTTTGTTATGTGATTATGTTATTGATATTAAAAATGATTATGTTGCTTAACATTGACTTCTTTGTTCTGTTCATCTTAATATTAAATGAACAAATTAAATTTTTGGTTAAATTGAATGACCTCAGCAAATTATAAGATTTATAATATTTTGAAATGATTCCTTTAGGAAAGTATTTAAGGGCTTTAAATAGTTTATTTATGATATACCTATGATTAAATTGTGAGCCTCGATTCTTAAAAATATGTATATGTAAAGAATATAATTCTTCTTGCAAAAGACGTAAAATTTTTATGACTAAGTTGAGAATCATGTAAAGGACTATATACATTGACCATTTCCTTAATTATGTATACGCGAGCTGTGTACGTGAAAGAAAAGACGCAATTATTTGATGAATATTATTATTAATGATATTAAATGCCATGCCGTAAAATGGAAAATAAATAATAATTACTGAAGAATAAAGTAAATATACAAAGTTAATAAAAAAAAGTGAATTAAATAAAAGTATCTTGAAATGTAAGACAAAATATAAGAAAATATTTTAAAAGTTTATAAAAAAATGTAATCATTCCTTTTTATTTTTTTACCCTTTTTTACCCTTTACCTCCGACAATATACATTTATGATATTAGTATTAAGTATAGAATAGCGCCACGGACAGTATAATTAAAGTTCTTGTACAAGCAACACGTCTCCTTCATCCAGCACCTTCTGAGTTCCGACATTATATTGGGCTTTACCTCATATCTAGGTTCTCGACATTTAAACCAATTACTGATTTTATCTTTATGCGTTTCGTCGTAAAAAATGTAGTAGGTGAACGTCAGAGCGTTGCTATGTTGTTATTTACTGGTAGTAGCAGTCCTTTGTAACAACATATTTCATTATACAGAAATAGCCAAACTATTCAGTAAGCTAAAGTGGCACTTGATCAGCCATATAGCCCGAACAACCAACAACTGATAAGGAATAATTTAAAATTAAAAATTTTGTCCAGCCGACTTCAATATAAGCGACTTCAATATAGGTTATTTAAGAATAACTCAATAACCATTGGTCTGACCTTGATCAAATTCATATGGGACCACACGAAAACTATCAGCTTTCATATAAAAAAAGAATCATCGAAATCGGTTTGCCCAGTACAAAGTTATGAGGTAACACACATAAAAAAAAACATACACTCGAATTGAGTACCGTCTCCTTTTTGGAAGTCGGCAGAAAAAGATTCTCGAATGGTAAACTAGTACCGGTAAACGTGCTTTACGGCATTTGGATTTGTGGTGGCCTGTTATGATGATGGTGGTGAACACGATTACATAAATATATTTTATACTTGGAGTCCATAGGCTTCTTCTTTACATATAATAACTAAGGACAGTCACCACGCAGGTGGCTCAGGACCATGCTTTGTGGCATTGTTTGGGGGGAGACCTATGTTCAGCAGTGGCTTTGTGAAGGGCTGTAATGATGATGACGATGATGATAATAACTAACCAACGCTTGTAATAACCGAAAGCTCCGGTAATAATTTAATTTTGTCAACTTAGTAGATGGTCGATATAGCCATACTTGTCACCGTAACATAAACTGGTTGGTAATCTTTTAGTAATAGCATTGCTTCGTTAAATAACATTAATCAACATAAAAAAGAAAGCTATCAACAGATAAAAATTTACCAAAGTTTAAAAAATATAAGTTATTATATTTATATTGAGATATAGTTCTCGCTCTCGCCGCGAGCAGACGTATCATTTAAGGCTCCGCACATTAATATTCATTTTGCTAAGATCTTTGAAGTAGTAAGCGTTTAATAAATGTTATTCAGTTATCATTACTGTAAGTGATTTAATAACGCTAATAAACAAAAGATAAACAGTGTTTAAATAATTAAATAATTACTTTTCTATTTATAAAACAGTGCAGTGGGTGTACATTAGCTGGTGAATCATCGGTCCTCAAGTCGCTATGATTGGTCTAATAACCAATTAGCGAAGATTACCTTATATGGCAATATAAGTTGCATGATCGACGCCTAACACTATTGCTATTCGCTTGACAAATTCCGTCATTTAAACGTAAATCGCCGTGGTACAACGGATAAGGATTACGCAGACCGCTTCACCGGACTCGGGATCGAAACCTACAAATGCAGTTGATTTTCAATTTCTTCTCAAAACAAATTTTTAAAATTCGGAGATTTGATTTGGAATATTTCATTAAAAATTATAAATAGTATAAACATAAACAGAATGGCAGACTCAAATAAATGTAACGCCTGTTTAAATGAATTAGCAAACATTCCCTGAATATACTGTACACGTTGTAAGGCGGGTTATCATCACTCCTGCATGAACTATACATTAACTGAGTATAAGGCGCTATCAGTTGAGTTAAAATCTAAGTGGATCTGCGTGCAATGTCAAAGTAGAGAAAGTGTCAAAGGAGGCGATAATTCAAACACTCCGATTCATAACAAAACTGGCAATGCCCCGACATCACCTCAGCTGGAGTTTATTACGAAGCGAACGAAGTTATGCACAGGCAGCAGTTGTTCTTGTTTAACGGCCAACAACATACGAGATATAATTTGGGAAGAACTACAACTTCATTTCACTCACAAAATTTACCCCGAAATACAGGAGGTACGCATTGCAATGTCTTATCTCGAAGCGTCGGTAGCTCACTTCAATGTAGAACTTGAGAAAGTGAAGGCTGATTATGTGGAGCAGGCGAAAATTATTGATGTTTTACAATCAGAGACTGAGCTGCTGAAAACTACCAATGAAACGCTTTCATCTCGCCTGGCTCAACTGGATCAGCATGCACGTTCTTCTAACGTGGAAATTCAATGCGTTCCTGAGAATAAACAAGAAAATTTGATAAATACCGTAGTGCAGCTAGGAAAAGTAATCAAGTGCCCAATCAACGACACACAAATTCATTACTGCTCGCGACTAGCTAAGTTGAATAACTCTAGTCCTCGCCCTCGCTCGATACTGGTCAAATTCAACAGTCCGCGACTACGCGACGAATTCCTTGCGGCATCTAGTAAGTTTAACAGAAACAATCGAGAAGACAAGTTGAACACCAGCCACTTAGGTATCGGTGGGACTAAGAAAACAGCTGTATATGTAGTGGAACATCTTACACGCGACAACAAGCACTTGCATGCTGCAACACGTTCGAAAGCCAAAGAACTTGGGTATAAATTCGTTTGGGTGCGGGAATCTAAGATACACATGCGGAAGGATGAGCAGTCCGGCCATATATATGTAAGAGACATAGCTTTATTAAATAAGTTTTCATAATGCCGCTAAATTTGAATTTGTTTGTACTTAGGGGCCCATCAAACTGTTTCTATCAAAATGTAAGAGGCTTAAAAACCAAAACAATTGAGCTATTTAATAAGGTTGTGTGCAGCAATTATGATGTTATAGTTTTTACAGAGACATGGCTAAATAGTAGTGTTTCGGTTATGGAATTATTTGACGATCGTTATATACTCGTAGTTTACAGACGAGATAGGAAAAGCAGTGGATTTCACAGCAATAAACTGGGGGATGGAGTTTTGATAGCTGTCTCTAAGCGTTTTATATCCTACCGAATATATGATTGTCAGTCGGACTGTGAGGATATCTGGGTTAAAATCGAAATACTCGATAAGAAGGGTGTAATTGATTATTTGTATATATGTGGCGTTTATATTCCTCCCCCTGTACAGAAGCATATTTTGGAACACTTGTTTACAAACACCAACTGTGTGTTACAAAAGCTCAGTTCTAATATTATTGTTCTTGGGGATTTTAATTTGAGCAGTCTTTGTTGGAACAAGACGCCTAATCTGGCACTAACGCCTATAACTACAAATAGTTTGTTACACAATGTGATAGTGGATCTCATGTCGTTTAATAATTAATTACAATATAATTCATGCCTAAATATAAAACATCGAATTCTAGACCTAATAATGAGCTCTTTGAGAATCTCACACATTTGTGAAAGTACTGACCCTCTATACAAAATTGACTCGCTGCATCCTCCCATTGAATTTTGTGTTGAAATCGACCACAAAGAAAATTTAAAATCCCAAGATGTAGCCAGATACCGCTTCTACAAAGCAGACTATGAAAAGATAATAAGCGAACTAAATAACATCCAATGGGTAAAAGAATTATCTAACTGTACTAGCGTGGACGACATGGTGACATATTTCTATGAAATTCTTAACCTCCTCATTATCAAACATTTTCCAAAATACAAACCGCGCTCTGGTAAATATCCAATGTGGTTTTCCACTGCATTAGTAAAGGTTATCAACGAAAAACTGAAATATAGAATTAAATACTGCAAATATGGCAATCCTCGAGATTTAATCACCTTTGAAGTACTAAGGGACAGACGTACAAAACTTCACAACATAAGCTACAAATTATATATAAAGCGCCTAGAGTCATCATTGTCTTCTAACCCGAAACTTATGTGGAGTTTTATTAAACATAAAAGAGGTGGGACCAACACATACCCTGCACAAATGTCTTTCGGCACAAAAGTCGCTTCATCAGAAACAGGCATTTGCGATCTATTTGCATCTCAGTTTTCCTCGGCTTACAACACTGAAAACTTACCCATCCCAGGGCAATCTCATTTGACACTAGGTGCTAATTATTTAACTACAATATCGGTTACTATCGACCAAATTTTCAGAATTTAAAAAAGACTTGATCCTGCTAAGGGTGCCGGCTCCGATGAAATACCTTCTATTTTTGCTATAAGATGTGCTGGAGCACTCGCACTGCCACTTAGTATTATTATTAATAGCTCCATAAGTTCTGGCATATTCCCAACAGCTTGGAAAAGTGCTCTTGTAATACCTTTATTCAAGGCAGGTGACATGAGTGCAGTAAAAAATTATAGGCCTATATCTATACTTCCAACATTTGCGAAAGTTTTTTCAATCCCTTTTGTGCCCTATAATATCTTGTCACTTAAAACAGGTTATCTCACCCCAACAGCATGGCTTCGTAAAGTCACGTTCCACCTCAACTAACTTAGTTTCCTTCGTCGAGGACCTTGCTGAGGGGGTCGATCACGGGAAATCATACGATGCAATATATACCGACTTCAGTAAGGCCTTTGACAGGGTAAATCATGAAATAATGTTGCACAAACTTTCCTCCATCGGAATAGCCGGTATGTTTTTAAACTGGTGTTGATCATACCTTTCAGATAGACAGTCAATAGTTGTGGCCGGAGGGTATAAATCTAAAGGTTTTACTGCTATATCTGGAGTTCCTCAAGGGTCTCACTTAGGTCCTTTATTTTTCAACATTTTCATCAACGACATTGGAGAATGTTTTCAGAACTCTAAATTCTCAATGTTCGCTGACGACTTAAAATTATATAGAATAGTTAACTCATCTGAGGATGCATTATTACTGCAGAGGTATTTAAATAATTTATCGATGTGGTGTACTGAGAACGGAATGAGCATGTAGCCAAGTAGTGCGATTCAGCAGAAAAAGACATTTACCAACCAGACTCTATCATATCAATGATGTGCCACTGAGAGAGGTTAGCCACATTCGAGACCTAGGAGTCATCATTGACAGCAAACTACGCTTCAATATTCATATTGACAATATTATAAATAAGGCTCTTAGAATGCTGGGCTTTGTCATTCAAAACTGTAAAGAATTTAGGAATCCCATGACAAAAATTTCAGTATATAACTGCCTTGTACGTAGTATGTTAGAATATGGCAGTACTGTGTGGAATCCGCAATACGGTACATATATCAAACGCTTAGAGAGTGTACAGAAGCGATTTTTATGGCATTTGTCCTATAGTTACAACTTAGCCAAGAGACTTCCAAGCTACAACGATCGACTACTACATTTTCGCCTTAAATCACTCCAACACCGTAGGGAACTGCTTGACGTAATGTTTCTGTATAAGCTAATAAATGGAAGTTTTGATACCCCTGATCTTTTATCTAGAATAAATATTGCTGTACCTAGAAAGCCATACAGACTTAAGAAACCTCCCTTTAAAAGTTATCCAGCTACGTCAAATTTGGGTCATTATGCTCCATTAAACAGAGCGTTGAGGAGTTACAATCTCATTCACAACTCTATATCCAATGAAACTGAAAAAGGATCTTCTCAGCTTGATATTTTTTCAAACTCCTTAACACAATTTAAAAATTTTGCGGCTCAAGTAATAACAGAATAATTTGATTATTATGTACGATAGGTAATTTTAATTTAAAATATTTGTGAGCGTTATTTTTATTTTTATTTTCAATTTTTAATTTTGACTCATAATATGAATTTTTATTTTAATGACATTTCGATTTGTTTAAATTTTAATTGATATTTTTATTTTTAATTAGTTTTTGAATGATTTATTGTTTTTGACATAGTAAAGTGTAATGCAATCATTAAATTTATTATTGTTGTTGTTAATATTGTTAATAAGTTAATTAATTGTATAATAACTTCCTTATAAAAATGTATACATTTTAACATAAATAAGTTAAATTTCTTCACAACATAAGTTAATGTACGTGACTTTCAGAGAATGCTGTTTGCGCCTATAATTGAAGTAGCACTTTATATGGTTTTTTTTTTGTATTTCTGATATCTTTGTATGTTTGTATTATTTATTGCACCAACAAAGTAACAGTGTGTACTTTGTTGGTGCAATAAATAAATAAAATAAAAAATAAAAAAATAATGAAAGTGTATACTCTACACCTTTGCGAGAGAATATCTGCTACAAAATTCAAAATACTTTCTTAAGGAAGGTGACAAAGCAAGCTCGTTGAGTATCCTCGAGCAATTCTTTGTTTATAAGGCTTTCAGGAAAAGACAGAATACTATATGCAATGCAAATGAAAAATAAAAAAAATGTTTCCTCTTTTGTTCCCATTAATGGAAGTAGAAGGTGTTATTTAAAATTTAATTTTTGCCCGGTAAGCCAAACAGGTCTGCAATAACGCTAAAACGCTTATGTTAGTTATTATTTAAAATAATCTATACAATTGAAGTAACTGTCTGTAATATTGAAATAACTGGCTTTTATTTATCTCGGGGGCTATATAATTTGCATGTAATTAGGATATAGAGATATTTTTTTAAATTGGTTATTATTTGTAATACTTCCAAACATTTTAAGGGTGTGGCTTCGTCTACTTGTGCAATTTATGTATATAAAACACCCAAGATACAGAAGAAAGTCCAACTGTAAGGGTAAAGTTTTTTTCCTTTAGAGACAGAGCGAGGGACAGTGATGCGTCAACTTTAATGCGATTAAAATGGTTTCTGAACTTCTTTCAAACGACGAGCAAAGCTTCTAGGACCTGTTAAAGAAATTATACATAAAGAACTTTCCGTACATGCTTGAAGTTCCTTTTTCGTGACTGCACTACGCCGGAGGTGTGAAGCAAACGACCATCATCACCTTTAGTCGGGCTTACTTTTTAAATCATATCTTAATAATATTTTGGAGTCACTATGAAATTGACAAGAGGCCTGTTTCCACTGTGGGACGTGTTTAAACTTTAACTTTGCTTTAATTTTTTATAGATTGATTTGCATGCAGACTTGAAAACTTTCAGCTCCCGAACAAGCAACTTTCCAAAATATCAACACATCCTTTGGTAAGTTGCACTAAAATCAAAGATTATTTACCGCTTTGTGTAGCATAGATGTGGACTACAATAAACTATTTTAGTCGAAACGTGTGCAGTTCTGTAGTCTCCTTAATAGTGTAAAATTAATTTTGATATAGTTAACACCTAATTACTCATTAATTGAGTTCATGGAGGAATAATATGTATGCGTACATTGTAACACTCTTTGGGGTAAGCCTGTGTTCAGCAGTGAAATTTTTATGTTCTGCGATTATTGGTATATTAATGAAAACGTATTCTTTGCTCGCTACACAGCTCACTTACTAATTAGTACTTTTATCAACTTAATTCAGTCGTTTAACCAATCTTCCTTTAAAATAAGAGTTTATGTAGTGATTTGTTATATTTACGTGAGCACTACACATTGAATTAAATTCTTTATATGGATTCTACCGCGTTTATTTAAGTTATTTGCATGAAATGCATTTTCAACGGGTAGGCATAGAGACTGAAAATTAAAATTGACCATGGTTACCTTGTCAAAAACATCCTAATTTCAATAGAGAGGGAGGTTTGGTACTACCACCTGCTTGAGATCCTGTAATTAATAAAATTAAACCCAAGCATGCCACTGCAAGACTTCAAGACACTGTTAGTTCCTTCTGCGTAGATGAGAACAAAACTAATAATCAAAAAAGCTAAAGGCTTTCCGGGTTAAATCTGACATCGGGACGTTAGTTAACTTAGTCTCCTGTGACTTGATAGTGATAGGTGCTGTAAAGCACCCGAAACGTCAAGAATTTAATAAAAATAACTTAATTAAACGCGATAGAATCCGTAAAAGTAGTTTTATTCAATAAGAGTTTATACATAAAATCGAATCAACATAAATTGCTCTCTCGCAAACGCTAAATAAATAACAAATTAATTGGTTATCTCTTTTTTCCCTAATCCGATTTAATCATTACATGCCTGCTACGCTAAAATTGTTACTGGGCCGGAAAATTTCAATTTATCTTTTACCCGTTTACAACACAACATGAATATAAGTTGAGGCGTGAAATTAACTCTTTTCATTATCTTACTCTATTAAGACCCAATATTGTGTAATTTTTATGAAATTGAATATTATTCAAGTCATTCATATAAAAAAACGTTGATAAACGAGCTCACAATCCTGTATTTTTTTATAAATCCATAAATATTTTATTTTTTATGGATGAACTAGTTGTTCACTGTAAGGAAAGAAAAATGTAAATCAACAAATGTTTACTCAATATTAAAAACAATATCTAAATATAATATACTCGTTTGTTTTAAATAATACAAAGATTAAAATAACTTGTTACCATCTCATCACAAAAAGTATAGTCTCAAGGTTAAATTAGAATCTGTTTCAAAAAGAAGTGCCGCAGAAAATAAACGAACTAAAATGTAAAATAATAAATTTGATAACAAATGTCATTTTATACATAGGAAATGAGCTCACAATCTACCTAATGATACATGGATGAGGTAGCCTATAACACATTTACATTTATACCTATATCAGTATGTTTCTACTACGTTGAATATCACGAAAACTTTAACGTCACAGCTAAGGGGTTTCTTTCATAAAAAAAATTCTTATTGAATCATTATTTGAACCAGAGACTATCAAAAAACTACGCTTTGTAAATAAGACGGAATAGGTTTAATCGTAAAAGTAAATTTCATACTATCGTTTTGGGTTAAAACATTTACATAATTTACGGTAAAGTTAGTAATATTCATATATCCTACAAAAACGTTCTTGGTTTTTGCTTATACTCGTGTAACTTTAAATAAATCCCAATTTAAGCGGGTGTGATGCCTGCAGCTAATGCAGAAATTATTGCCGTTCATTTGACCCTTAATATTATTTTTTATTTCTCTATTTTATGTAAATAACATCAGAATTAAATATAATATTTAGTAAGGAAGATGTCTGTGTTTGCTGTTATAAAAATATATAGTTTCTTGCATCTCTGAAGGATTACAATTAAGCAAATATACCTTCCTTATTGTGGGGAAATCATTTTGTTACGGAGGCAACGAAAGGTTATGTCGGACTACCACCGGGTCCCCACGGTAGTCGCCATCAGCCTATAAGATCGTGAGATTTTTAGGCCCCCATACAGGTGCCCTGCACAATTCGAAGGATCGTATTACCTCCACATATAGACGACGCACTTCCTCCCACGGTAGCAGTCTTTTTTTTTGTATAGGATAAGGGTGACAAACGAGCACACAGTCCACCCGATGGCAAGTGGTTGCTGCGGCCCATAGACATCTACATCTATCCTCGTTTGCGAATCAAAATGCAGATGCGTTGTCACCCGTGAGGACTAAGATGGAATGCCTCATTTCCAGTAAAAAGGGCCTCCGGCCACCTGCACTCACAAAGCGAAACGCAGAGGTAAACCTCTACTTCAAGCTGGTATTCTGTGAGGTCGTGGTACCACCCCGGTTCGAGCCGGCCCATCCGTGCGACAGCAAAAGCTGCCGCGTGGCTCTACCACTGTGTGTCTATGCATAGTACCCGCTACCTTTTCTATTCGATGGACTAGGCACTCGAAGTGTTCTTCGAAGTCGCAGCATCTGTACAGGTTGAGGTTCAGGTACTTCATATCCCACCCTGACTGAATTTATACCCACCTACGCGAATGCACGTATTGGGTGGTTTCGGCCACATCGTAATTTATGAAACCATAGGGCTTCAGTCTTGTGAGGCGTTATTTTTTATGCCAGCTCACGGATTTTGGCGACGACTTCCACCACCAAGCTCGGTAAGCTCTTTGGCCTTCTCTAAGGTGACCACGCAGGCAAACTCCAAAGTATTGTCGGCATAGCAAATGATATCTACGCCAGCAGGAAGGTTGACTCGCGGAAACACCATAGGCGAGATTCTACAGTAGCGGTCCGAGCATCGAGCATTGTGCAACCCCAAATTTTATCTCGGTCTGAATTTTCCTTCCATCTTGCCCCATGTATAGGATGCACTTGTCGCGCAAGTAGTCCCCAATAGCACCTTGCAGTATTGGTAGGGAGACACCTGATAGTGTGCCAGTTCTCTTCTTATTGCGTCCCAGGATAAAGAATTAAAAGCATTGACGATTTCGAGACTTATTGCCCACGACACTCCACTCTGGAATACTGCTTTTTCTGACAGAGAGCGGAATTGCATAATGACATAACTAGACTTAGTTAGTCTGGCAACCCCCTCGTCCCGAACCTCGTTGTTTTATTGCAAAAAGCAGCTTTATCTAAAAGTGCATCCTGGACAATCTCAGTATCTTCTTACCAATCAGACCATAAACTATTCACTATTAGATGTAGCAGCACATTGGCGTCTTATTCAGTGGGAAGATTTATAGTAAGAACTGCACATAATATAGCCGCTTCGCAGTACCAACAAATTTGACTCTGCTCCGCGTCGCTGATTTCACTATATTGCGTAAGAGACTCATATGCCGACATCTATTTGAGGTTACGAAATCTTTCTGTTTTGTCATGAATAATATCAAAATTCAATACACAATTATTAATATAAGCTTTCATCTTATTATCTAATACTATAAGGCCTTAAACTGCGATCACTAGCGTGGTGTTTTATTAGCAACCTAGATATTTTAACGTAAAAATTGAGCTATCGTTGAGCGAGTTCATGTAAAAAATCTGTTAAAAATATGAAGAGCCTATTATTTCCCCCGAGTTGTATGGGTTGCATTTCATGAAATGAATATTTCTTTTTATTTCTCTTAATATTGTTTGAGATGGATAATATTGGGTTTTTCATGTTAATCAATGTTAAAACAATTTTTTTTAACAGTGGTAGAGCCACGCGGCAGCTTTCTGCTGTCGCACGGATTGACCGGCTCGAACCGGGGTGGTACCACGACCTCACAGAATACCAGCGTGAAGTAGAGGTTTACCTCTGCGTTTCTCTTAATGAGTGCAGGTGGCTGGAGGCCCTTTTTACTGGAAATGAGGCATTCCATCTTAGTCCTCACGGGTGACAACGCATCTGCATTTTGATTCGCAAACGAAGATAGATGTAGATGTCTATGGGCCGCAGCAACCACTTACCATCAGGTGGATTGTGTGCTCGTTTGTCACCCTTATCCTATAAAAAAAAATCAAGCGTAATTTTAGTGCATTCTAAAATTTTAAACAATTGTGAATTCTCGATAGACTGTTGGTGTTTTTGTTCCGAAAGACATGATAACACTGACACCCGGAATTGCAGGTATGTTGCCAACCTTTTTGGAGAAATGTGGTTGAAATACTGCCATATTTCTGACTCCGGACTGCAACTCAGAATATTTTTACAGAAAAGTCGGTAAATGATATTTATTTGGTTCCAGCCTAGATTTGAACTCGTGATCTCATGGTAAGAAGTAGCATTTATGATAACTAGAACAACGAGGCAGACTTAAGTGCTAGAATAATGTAATGGCTTATTTATAAATAACAATATTCGAAATCTATATGTTTGGCCATGGTCCACAGTCTAAAAAGCCCATACGCCTGAAATCAAAGAATATTCCTTAACTATAGAAGGTATATTGCCTATAAAAGCAATGGTGCATTGTTTGCCCTCGTTTCAAAAATATTAAAACAATATCTGACTCACAATCCTTACAAACAAAATTTTGGCGATAAACTTAAATACACACACTTCAATATTTATTTTTATTTTTAGTGAGAATTGTCAGGAAAACTTAACTTTAACAAGACATATTACTTATATTTAAAATATTTCTATATAATTTATTTGATGCAGCTAAATTTCAGTTTTAAAATAACTTCCGCAAACTGGCCAACTAACTATCCACATGCGGTGTATGTGCCACATAACCCGCCCGATGTATTTCCTCAGTTTACGGTTATGGCAGTGCACTTACAACTTTCAGAAGAAGCTACCTTTCTACAGACATTTTAAGTTTATAACACTGTAAGCTCTTAACTCACTTTCTACTAAATACTTTGACAATTTACGATATGAAACGGTTTTTAGTATCACACAATTATATGCGTTTCCACCCATGCATAAATAAAGTGCATTTAGAGAAATAAAATCGCAGCGCACAAGCGTTTGTTCTCTGAGCATTGGTGTTTCGAAAGTGGTAAGGGGTTCTAAAGAGCAACAGTGCCTACTCAACAGGTCATGTGGCTTAAAATAATTTTGAATTTGTCAGTCATGATTCCTGACGATGTCAAAAATATCTTTTTGGCATATTCCAAAGTTGATTCTCACGACAGCCACGACACGAAATTACTCAAGGATTCTCGAACAAAATAATAATTTAATATTCCGTGGACTTTTTATATGCCACTATATAGTGTTATTACATCCCTACAACATGAATCACTACGATTAACTAACTACGAACACAGTGTCGGTAATATCCAAATATAGAATTTATTGCACGGTTACTGCTAGAACATGCCATTAAATTATTGGCAAAATATTGTCGAGGGACTACGTGCCGACGTTTATTTTGCTCCTTTTTGTGAGTTTATTTATCAATATGATCAACATTTCCTCTTAGTTTACCAATATTGGGCACACCTATAATAAAAACTTTTATGCGTTCCTTGCTTGCAGATTCTGTGAATTGAATCAGATGTTTTTATAAATTTACAGTTTTAGTAAAATATTAAATGAACTCTGCGTAAACAGACATAGTCCTTTCATTATTGTCCTTCACAAGTCCATTGCTAAACATTGGCCTCCCTCAAGAAATGACACAGAGCTCAGTCTAGAGCTACCTGCATTCATCGACTTCCTGCAACTCTTATCAGGGCGTTACTCCTTCTATTGGAGGCCGCCCTACACTTCGCGCACAGGTAAGAGACTACCTACCTTTCTTCCCGTTCCGATCCTTTGGACTATGTCAGTTACTCTGGTTATACTTTGGATAACTTGGTTAAGAAGTTTGAATATTAAATATACTACTCCATAGCTCACTGAGCGAACTTGAGCTTCCTTATACGGCAGTGTAGACTATGTTTTATTCATTTGTCATCACTGGCAACGCGCACTGTTTTCAAGTTTTGACGTAAACGATACGAGATGATGTGTCATAATTAAAATGTATAGTGTCACCAACTTATCTGTTCAGGTGGACAAAATTGGAGTTAAAGCCGCCATTTTGTAAATGACATTTCGCTGTCAACTATTATTTATTCTGAGCTATCAGCTGAGTGTTTTTAAAAAGTGTAAATAAAATGCATAAAGGTCTTAAAAGTGATGCGCGATAGATTATTCTAAAAAGTTTTATCTTTTATGAAAGAGGAGAAACGTGTACAATTCCCAACTATACCATTTGAAAAGCTGTATGAACGCGTTGCTGCCGCGACAGGTTAGTATTGCCAGACATGGAAAATTAAAATCACCAAACAATGTACTTGTGAAACATAGAAAAAGAATATATCTCAATTTACTGCAATTCATCTAAAGTACCTAGCTATGTAGTTTGTGGTGCTAATGCCCCAATTAATTGAAGATTTATTCCATAAAATTATACCGGTGCAGTGGAAAAACATTTGTTATCATGTAAAAAAATTGAAAATGAATACAGACTAAAAGGCGCGTATTTTAATAAATTATTTATTATAGAGTGTCGAAACGATAGTGAAAGCGATTCCAGTGACTTAGAAGATGAATTATTCTAAACAGAAATTCTTGGAATTCGGCCGTTTGAACTCCGAGATCACGACCACAATTATTTTTATAAAATATAAATAATATATATAATAACACTAATTCACACTAATTTTAATATATTTACACGAAATTTGTTTTATTTTATATTATGTGTAATGAATATGTAGTTACCTATTTCCTCGGTGAATTTCTTAAATAGCAATAATAAGCACGCCACTAGCGACGCTGTCAACTTAACAGATCAGTTGGTGGCACTATACTCGTTACGCGTATAATTAAATTTAAAAAAAAATACAAATCGACTTATTAAGTTGGTGTTAGGACATTGCGTATCGAATAATTAAATCCCTGAATTGAGAAACTTTTATGCGAACATTATTATGTTTTTGATTTTATGTCAGTTTTTTTTTTAAAGTGAACTATTTTACCAGTATAAGTTTAGTTATTTATTAAAGTTCTTTTACATGCAACACGTCTCCTTCATTCAGCACCTTCCGAGTTCCGACATAACATTTTATTCATATGTCATCACTGGCAACGCTTACTGTTTTTAAGTTTTGACGTATACGATACGAGATGATGTGTCATAAGTAATATGTACTCGTTACTCGTATCATCATCATTTTCATCATTACAGCCCTTCACAAGTCCACTGCTGAACATAGGCCTCCCCCAAAGAATGCCACAAAGCACGGTCCTGAGCCACCTGCATCCATCGACTTCCTGCATATCTTACCAGGTCGTCACTCCATCTAGTGGGGGGACGCCCTACACTTCGCCTGCCGGTACGAGGCTGCCACTCGAGAACCTTTCTTCCCCATCGGTTGTCGGTTCTTCGAGCTATATGGCCGGCCCATTGCCACTTCAGCTTACTAATCCGTTGGGCTATGTCGGTCACTCTGGTTCTACTGCGGATATCCTCATTTCTGAGTTTATCATGCAGAGAAACTCCGAGCATAGCCCTCTCCATAGCTCGCTGAGCGACCTTGAGCTTCCTCATCCGGCCAGCAGTGAAGGACCACGTCTCAGTTCCGTATGTCATCACTGGCAACACGCACTGGGTGTACAGTCTCGTTTTCAAGTTTTGAGGTATACCTGACGAGAAGATGTGCCGTAATTTCCCGAACGCTGCCCAACCGAGTTGAATCCGTCGATTGACCTCTCGGTCGAATTTGGACTTACCTAATCGGACTGTTTGTCCCAGGTAAACATACTCGTCAACAACTTCGAGCTTAGTGTTCTCAACAACTACCGGCATAGGTGTGACATGGACATTAAACATGATCTTTGTTTTTTCCATGTTCATCTTAAGACCTATCCGTTGGGAAACACTATTGAGGTCATTGAGCATAGTGCTTAGGTCCTCCAGCGATTCTGCCATAAGGACTATATCGTCGGCAAATCGAAGGTGAGTGATGTACTCGCCATTAATGTTGATACCGTATCCTTTCCAGTCCAGAAGCTTGAAAACGTCTTCCAATGCAGCGGTGAAGAGTTTCGGAGATATGACGTCACCCTGTCTTACACCTCTCTGCAGTTGGATAGGTTTCGTACTCTGGTTCTGTACTCGGATAGCCATCGTAGCTCTACTATACAAACACTTCAGCACTTCGATATACCGACAGTCAACTTGGCACCGCTGAAGGGACTGCAGCACCGCCCAAATTTCGATGGAATCAAAGGCTTTCTCATAGTCCACATACGCCAGACATAGTGGCAAATTGTACTCTTCGGACTTCTGTACAATTTGCCGAATGGTATGTATGTGGTCTATGGTGCTAAAGCCCTTTCGGAAACCGGCTTGTTCGGGAGGCTGGAAGTCGTCCAGTCTGCGCGCGAGACGATTCGTAATGACTCTCGAAAACAGCACGTAGACGCGGCTCAGAAGGGAAATCGGTCTGTAGTTCTTCAAGAGAGCGTTGTCACCTTTCTTGAAGAACAAGACCACCGCACTTCTGCTCCATGCCACCGGTGTAATGCCACCATGGAGGACGGAATTAAAGAGCTTCTGAAGGACTTCAAGTACCGGTCTTTCACCCGCTTTCAGAAGCTCCGCTGTAATTCCATCCTCGCCTGGGGCCTTGCCGTTTTTAAGGTGCTGGAGAGCCATTCTAATCTCGCTCAGACTGACGTCCGGGATATCTTCGGAATAGTGTCGGATGAGACTCGCTCTTGGATCGTTACTCACACTTGCGTGTGGCTCCAACGATGACGTGTACAGCTGCCCATAGAACCTCTCAATCTCACTCAAAATCTCAGGTGCCCCGGAAACGATGCTGCCACATTCGGTCTTCAGCTTTGACAGTTGGCTCTTTCTGGCAGACAGATCTCTGGCAAAGACTTTGGAGCCTTGGTTCCGCTCGATCGCTTCTTCAATACGAGCTGTATTGAAGTTGCGTAAGTCCCGCCGCATGCATTTGGAGATCTGTCTGTTCAGTTACCTGTATGCTGTCAAGTCTGTTGAAGAATGTAGCTTCATCTCCCGTCTAACAGCCATGAGATTAAGAGTGTGATTGGAGAGTTTTTGTGTTCTTCTGCGGCGGGTCTTGCAGAACTTAGCTCCGACCGCAGTTTCCACGAGCTTGTCATTCATATCGTCCATTTTATTGCAGTCTTCTAGGCACTGAAAACGGTTTTGTAACTCGAGCTGAAAGGTTTCGGGACTTTGGAACAGAGCACGAAGGGGACGGAGCGTTGACTTCATTAGACGAGACCTCTCCAACTTTACGTTTAGGTTCAGTGTGCCTCTAAACATTCGGTGATCGCTACCAGTTTTCACCCTCGCGATCACGGAGACATCACTGAACAGTTGTCGTCTGGTCGTCATAATGAAGTCAATCTCATTTTTTGTCGAACCGTCGGGGCTCGACCAGGTCCACTTCCTGTGGGGCCGCTTCTGGAAGAAAGAGTTCATCATAAAGAGTCCCTCTTTCTCCATGAAGTCGGCCAGCTGCTGGCCCCTCGGGTTCCGTTGCCCTATTCCAAATTTCCCTACTTTCAGCTCATCGTTCTCTCTTGTGCCTAGTTTTGCATTGAAGTCTCCCATTAACACCGTATATTGGGTTTTGGAGGAATGCATGGCTCTAGAGATATCCTCATACATTTCCTCCACCTCCTCATCGGGGTGTGCCGAGGTTGGTGCGTAAACCTGTATGACCTTCAGCGAATACCGTTTGGTGATGCTGAGTATAAGGTACGCAACCCTCGTCGACACACTCCCGATCTTTACAACGTTGTTAACGAGAGACTTGTGGACGATAAATCCGACACCTCCTTGGGACAGATGGTCGCCCTCCCGGTGATAGAGCAAGTTGCCGGATTCGAGGATTACCGTGTCCTCCCCCTCTCTTCGGACTTCGGATAATCCTATAATATGCCAGCGCAACTTGTCTATCTCTTTTTTCAGCTCCACGATCTTCTCGTCAGTCCTCAGGGTGCGTGCGTTGTACGTTGCCAGGTCGAGTCGTCTAAGGTGGCAACCGAACCTCCACCGGAGATTCTTAGCACCCCCTGCCCCACCGTTACCATGGTCGCCACCGTAGCCAGGAACAGCGGGGCCGCCGGGGACTGGGGGCCATTTCTTTGTTACTCTCATCATAGGGGGGTATTTTCCATAGTTGCCACGCTTGGCGAGCGGGTTGGCAACCGCAGTTTTTTATTGAAATTTTGAATATTATCAGGAAGATGCTGCTGCCCATCTCCTGCCTCTTTCCCTTTGTCGCCTTTTACGATACCCACGGGAGGATATGGGGTAGTGGATATTCTTGACCGCCACTACACGGCATACGAGGCACGGTTACTCGTATAGTTAAATTTAAAAAAAAATACAAATCAAATTCTTAAGTTGGTGTTAGGACATAGTGTATCGAATAATTAAATCCCTGAATTGAGAAACTTTTATGCGAAAATTATTATGTTTTTTATTTTATGTCACTTTCTTTTTTTAAAGTGAATTATTTAACCCTTATGAGTAGGCTTACGAGTATCACAAGTAAAATAAAAATTTTCACGCTCATATTTTCCATACTTAAGAATGAAAATCTTAAGATTAGAACTTTTTCTTATAATTTATATAGAACAACCTTTGAAGTATATCCTACTAATTAAAGCACATCTCATGGATCCAAAGGATTACTAAGCAAGGTGCAAAGTAAAAGGATTGAAAACGCATTACGTAGTGAATGTGATCAAAGTCTAAAAGTTACTCGTATTTCGGTTGGACCTTGAAAAGCAGAAACGGATAAAAAACATTTCAATTTATTCCAAAAGCAAAACGTTTTGGAACGTAAAAAACTTTTGATATGATTGCGGTTTTTTTATACATTAAACCTGAAAAAATTTTATACAATATAATTTAAATACAAAAGTTTGCACAACGCCTACATAAGCATAGTACTTGGGAGTACCCCTTAGACTCGTAGAAAGGCTGCGATGCTTAGTTAATTATTATTATTGCTTCAAATGCTTGTAGACCAGCAGCGCGATCAATCCAGATCTTCACAATGAATAATATTTCTAATTCAACATTCGCCAGACCTTGAGCAATCATTCTCAACTTCTGAAAACGACTTCAAAAAAGTAGGACGCTTACAATTCGACTTTGATTTTGTTGTATGTATGTTGCGCGGCATCTTCGTCAATTGGGAACCGAATTTGATGATTCTTCTTTTTATTAAATAGCCTATACTTTAGACAGTCTCTCACATAAATTAGATTGGAGAAAATATTCCACCTCTATGGGAAGCAAATTAGGGGACGAATTTTTGATGTAAATATTAAAACGTCATTGAAATGACTTTTAATTAAAAGTTAAAACCTACTTTGGAGATCTAGAAATAACGGGGCTTTAATCATTCTATACACGATGTTTAGTCACCGATTTAGACAGTCATATCATTTTATTCCTTTTAGTTCTTTGAAGACAAGTTGCGAAAGAAACCACCTACCAACAAACGGACAACAAGCTCGCTTATTTCACTTATATTTTAATAAAACAAATCTGAATCCAAAAACAAATTGTTTACTGATACGCTAGTGATATACATGTCAATGTTTACTGAAAATTAACAGCAGTCTGCTGCATTTATTTGGCATTTTCAAATGCCATTAAATTTATCAGTCACCAAAATCTCTTTCGTAAATTAGTATAATACACCGACGTTTAGAGACAAATAATTTCTCATATATAAGCTAAATATTATAATTTATACCATATACACAAATTATAATTTATTAAACATAGAATATTTATCGACTGTAATTCAAACTGGCAAATTAATTGGACCCTTTAATATAAATAAATTAATACATAAATTCCTGCCATTTTATATCCAGCTCATTAAGAGTCTTAATTTAGATTTATTATATTTCCATCTAACATTCAGCACTAAAAAATTGTTAATTTAGATTATTGTGTATCTATATCTCCAAAGTCAGTATTCCGTGCAGACGAACATTGCCTATATAACATTCTATCATAAAAGTAAATTACTGTAAGTATTTACAAAAATATAAGGTTTCATCAAAGAATATCAATTAAATAGGTAAGTAAAGGATAGTATTCTCAATTTTTTTAGGTTTCTACCACTGTTCACACCGTTTTTGAAAATAGTAGGCTCTCTAAGTTATGTAATGATTAGTTACAATTAAGCTGGTCAGTCTTCATATTTCAAAGTAAGACTATATAATATAAAATTTTGTACAATCGAATTCAATAAAAATTAAAAAACTATAAATTAAACTACTATTGGTCAAACCTTGATCGAATTTGTATGGGAGCATATGAGAAGCACCAGCTTTCAAACAAAAAATCATCGAAATCGGTTCACCCAAAAAAAGTTATGAGTTAACACATAAAAAAGAACATACAGTCTAATTGAGAACCGTCTCATTTTTGAAGTCGGTAGAAAATGGCAAAAAATATAGAAAGTTATCTAATTATTAACCTTTACCTTATCTATGTACATTTTTTAAAATAATTAATATAATTTATGACTTTTTTATGCAAGTTATAAGTTAGTAGTTGACTATGATAGAACCTTATTCTGAGTTGTGATGCACTACTGGGTGGTAATACGTAATACACTTAGCCTATCCATACTTTGACTGCCTTGATAGTTTAGTTGTCGTAAGCGCGACTACTAATCAGTCGATCCTAGGTCGGGCCAAAAATCAGATTTATGTTTTGAGAAAAAAATCAGGGCTTTTCCGAAAAATTCTTCTATCCGGATTAAAAAGTTGGCAGTTTTTCACCCCCGTGTCTCAGTAAAAACGTAGCCGATGGCTTAGGTAAAAGTAAAATCCTAACGTAGACGCAGAACCCTAGTATCTTTGCATTAGTATCGGGTTGTCGTACCCTTTGTCAGCACTATAATTTTGTTCTGCGCAGATAGCTTGTCTTCTTTGAGACTGGCCGCCATGAATGAAATTCGATCTGAAAGATATTATTGTTCACACTTTAGAAAAAAACCATATTACATTCGGATGTATAAACTGATGCAGGCAAATGGCTTCAACCCCTTGGTGTGCTCATTATTAATTACGTTATGCTTGATGTCGCAACGAAATAATGGAAACTCGACTTGTATCTTATACAAAGGAGCTCACAGCCCAACAGTGTAAGCTATGAGAAATGAATTAATACAAAAGGTCATAGATGCGTAATCATTTCTAAATATTATCCCAAAACCTGTAATTATACCGGCTCTTTAGCCCTTCAAACTAGATCAAAGCTGTGGGTCTTCTGCTGATTTATAGCAGAAACTATTAAGCGGGTGGTAATATAAATGAATAAATTTATCTAAAAATAAAATAATCCAGACGCACTTGCAAACAGAAGAAAAGTTCTACCACCAAGTGTTATTTTTATTTAATTAAAGTGTCAACCGAATCAAGAATTCACCTGATGATAGGTGGCTCCTGAAGCTCATGGATAACTGCCAGCAACTTCATAAAAAAAGCCCACAGATGCGTTTTAACCTTGATTAATATGGAATTCCTCACGTACTGTTATAGTAATTTAGTACAGGCACTCGACGTCTGATGCTGGCGTTGAGCTTATGAAATATATTTTTAATGCCTGGGAGAATTCACAGGATGCCTTAGGTGTTTTCTGTGATCTTTCCAAGGCTTTCGATTGTGTTCATCATGAAACATTAATCAGGAAACTACAACATTACGGTGTAAAAAATTTGGCGCTTAGACTTATTACTTCATATTTAAGTAACAGAACTCAAAAAGTCGTGATAAATGGTAAAGGTTCCTCCGGATCAGTAGTATCAATGGGCGTTCCTCAGGGCTCGATTCTTGGCCCATTCCTGTTTTTAATCTATATTAATGACTTACCTTATCTTGTAGGGGACAATCACGATATAGTATTATTTGCTGACGATACCTCTTTTATTTTCAAACTCAAACGGCAGTTAATTAATTATGACGATGTAAATAATGCTCTATCGAAATTAGTACATTGGTTTAACGCCAACAATATGCTCTTGAACGGCAATAAGACAAAGTGTATTAAATTTACAATACCTAATGTAAAACATTCGAATACCAATGTGCTATTAAATGGGGAGGAGTTGAGTCTTGTGGATACCACTGTTTTTCTCGGTATTACTATTGACGCGAAACTTCAATGGGGCCCCCATATATCTAAATTAGCAAGCAGACTTAGTTCTGCAGCATATGCAGTAAGAAAGATTAGAAGTCTCACAGATGTTGAGACAGCTAGATTAGTGTATTTTAGTTACTTTCATAGCGTAATGTCTTATGGAATTTTGCTATGGGGTAATGCAACTGATATTAAAGCTATATTTGTTTTGCAAAAGAGAGCCGTTCGGGCGATTTATAACCTAAATTGTAAAGAGTCCCTCAGACAAAAATTTAAAGAAATAAACATATTAACTTTGGCATCGCAATATATTTATGAAAATCTAATGTATGTACATAAAAACATAAATAGCTTTAATAAGAATAAGGATGTGCATTCTTTAAACACTAGGAACAAACATAAGCTTGTAATACCAGTTACTAGACTCCACAGAATCAGTAATTCATTTATGGGGCAATGTATACGCTTTTACAACAAAATCCCAGAACATATTCAAAGTTTATCAATAAACAAGTTTAAAAGTTTTATTAAAGAAAAACTGTACAAAAAGGGTTATTATAATATCAAGGAATACATGAATGAAAATAACCCCTGGGAATAAGGTGATCGCCACCATGCTGGTTCTATTAAAAATCATTTAAAAATTGTATAAATGAAATTATTGTTAAGTGAAATATGTTTGAAAAGAAAAAGTCCCGCTGGGTTTCTTGCTGGTTCTTCCCAGGACAGAGGTATTTTCCGAACCAGTGGTAAATAAAAAATGACTTTCAATAAGAACTATGTAATAATCATAATTTAATAAAAAATTATTCTATTCTATTCTATTCTATTCTACTGTTATTTGCAGAAATAGGTACCACTCTCATGGTGGTACCAACCCAGACGGACTCCTAGGTAAATAAAGCATCCTACGACTTATTAGTATTTTCATTAAAAAAAATACGAGTAACGCTGTTAAAATTACTAATGCTAACGTTATGTAATTAATTCAAGTAGGCTTAAAATGTAAGTGTATCCATTTACAAAAATCGCTTCTAGCCTTAACTTTTCAAATCAATTAATGGAAATTAAGCATCTTGATATTATTCTTATAATTCAATTTTTTAATGTTATAACTGCAACCTAATACACATGAATCAAACATGAAACAGACTAATTCAATCCTCGAGGTGGTGCATTCAATGATACGATAAAAATATAGGCTATCCAAGGGAATTTCTGTACGCCATCACTACCATCTCAGCACAGGGAGGGCGACTCACTGGCCCATGATGCAAAATACAAAGCCGACCTTTTAGGCTCCCCTTTTTCGTCCAACTCGACTCTTGATGACGGGGAGAAAACACCGCCGACCATCCCGCGGTGTGAGTGCTCCATGCCGGACGTGCTGTTCTCACAGCGCTCGGTTCGCAAAGCACTCCTCTCCCTGGACATCCAGAAGTCGATTTGGCCTGACGGAATCACCCCAATTGTGTTGAGGACGTGTGCTCCAGAGTTGGCACCGGTCCTAACGCGTCTTTTCCGGTACTCCTACTCCTAAGGCGTAGTCCCGAATTAATGAAAGACAGTTTTTGTCCACCCGATCCCTAAAAAGGCAACCGCTCAGACCCGTCCAACTATAGGCCTATCGCGATCACCTCCTTGTTCTCCAAAATAATGGAATCCATTATTAACTGCCAGCTCATGCGGTACCTTGAGGATCACCAGCTGATTAGTGACCGCCAATACTGTTTTCGTCGGGGTCGATCACCTGGTGATCTTCTGATCTACCTGACCCATAGATGGGCGGAGGCAGAAGAGTCCAAGGGGGAGGCATTGGCCGTTAGTTTGGACATTGCGAAGGCCTTCGATCGGGTTTGGCACAAAGCTCTTCTTTCAAAGCACCCTTTCTATGGGCTACCCACGAAATTGTGCGATTGGATCAGCAGTTTCCTTGCAGACCGGAGCATCAAGGTCATTGTAGACGGTGCATGGTCCGACCACAAGCCTATTAACGCTGGTGTTCCACAAGGCTGTGTGCTATCACCAACGCTGTATCTCCTGCATATCAATGATATATATGTTGCTAACTGGTATCATTCATTGCTATGCAGGCGACAGCACTGGTGATGCCTTATATAACGGCCGTGCCAATATTTCTCGGGAAAACGTCGCCGAGTACCGGAACAAACTTGTTTCTCAAGTCGAGTGTTTGCTGAACAAATTTTCGGATTGGGGGCGACTAAATCTTGTCCAGTTTAATCCACAGAAGACACAAGTTTGCGCGTTTACCGCAAAAAGGAACCCCTTTGTCGTATCTCCCCAGTTTCAAGGGACTCTCCTTCTTGCATCAGCCAGTATCGGATTCCTCGGAGTCGAAATATCGAGTAATGTGCAGTTTCGTGGTCACTTAGAAGAGAAGGCCAAATTGGCCTCTAAAAAGCTTGGCGTGCTCAGCAGAGCGGGACAGTATTTCATGCCGGCACACCGCCTGCAACTTTACAAGGCGCAGGTTTGGCCTTACATGGAATACTGTTCCCATCTCAAGACAGGGGCTCCCCAGTGCCAGCTCCTTCCACTTGACCGCATCCAGCGCAGAGTGGCTCGAATCTTCGACGACCGTGTCCTTTCCGATCGGCTCGATCCATTGGCACTGCGAAGAGATGTTGCATCCCTTTGCATTTTCTTTCGCATCTACCACGGGGAGTGCTCTGAGGAATTGTTCGGATAAATCCCAGCCGCCAAATTTCACGAACGCACATTGCGGCAAAACTCCCGATACCATCCACACCATCTGGATGATTGGCGGTCCACCACTGTGCGATTTAGAAGATGTTTTCTTCCTCGCACGACTTCCTTGTGGAATCGATTACCATCAGCGATTTTTTCGGACCGATACGACTTAGGGACCTTCAAGAAAAGAGCGTACTCCTTTTTAAAAGGCCGGCAACGCATCTGCAATTCCCTCCCTGGTGTTGCAGTTGTTCATAGGCGGCGGTAGTCACTTACCATCAGGTGAGCCGCATGCTCGTTTGCCCCCTCTCCGAAATATAAAAAAGAGCTTCAGTTCCTATTTATCCTAGTTAGGAGAAATATTCTATGGGTAACCAATGTGAGGGTTGCAGTAGTCCGCGAAAACTATTCCTTAATTTTGGCAAAGTACGACGAGAGAAACACCATTGAGTGAGCTAAAAGGAATCTTGCTATTGTCTATGAAAGTAGAACCGCGTACTGGAAAATGGAGTATAGGTATAAAACTCGGGCTAAAAAGTATTTTTTGAAGCACATACAGAATACGTATTTTATCTTATATCTGAAATACTTTTTGTAATTTTTATTTTGTATCTTTTATTTAGATTTATTCTTTTGGTATCTTAGTATTGTGACAATACTAAGTTTGCTAAAATACTTTTACTAATTACCTATGCATTTTTTTTCAGTGGTGCGCCTTGAAAGAGGCCTATGCCCAGGAGTGGACTGCCGCAGGCTGATGGTGATGATGATGATGTATTGTGCTATGTTACGACATCATAAAAACAAAACAATTAAAAACAAATCGATCTGAAAAACAAAAATCAGAAGCATTAGCAAGAGTAATGGAGAAGACATAAAAAAAAGAGGAAAGATGAATTTTATTACACATGTTTTTAGAGGGCTCCGATTCCTCTATTGCAAGTGGCAACAATGCAGGGTTTACTACATGTACCTCTGACTTAGAAACACTTCAATATCTAAATAATAATAAAATCAGCCTAAAGATATTCAATGTTTACCTTACCGTTAAAAAAATTATAAGCCAAGTTCGCCCCGTGGAGTGACTTTTCCCTTTTAAGGGGATGATAATGATAATTAAGTTTTACTTAAGTGTCAATGAAAACCCTAAAAATAAAATATATTCTCACATTTACGAGTTCTCGCAATCTCGCGTTTTCGAAAAGTATTTTATTTTAAAATATTATTTAGAAAATACGTATTTTGTATCTAGTATTTCAAATACTATTTACAAAAGTATCTTGTATCTGATATCTCAAATACTTTACTTATAAGCATCTTAAAACTTGTATTCCAGATACTTTTGATGATGTGTTTGTATTTTCCTGTGTTTTTATATATGAGATCTCTTCCTGCAGGAAACAAAAGTGTTGCCTCCATGTAAAGTTGGTAAGGAAACTTATCTCACTTGACACGTTTTGTCTAGGGACTTTGTTTAAATTGCAAGAGACGTTGCATTTGCTACCTAGCAAGAGTCGTTTCTGATTAAAACAACAGATAAGACTTTCTCTCTTGATCTTTATTATTTCTCTATCTTAAGTAAATCCCATTTGTATTTCAATACAGAAATAAAAATAGCCTTTGTTTACTGAACTAAAAAGTGTTATCATTAAACATTAAGCATTTTAGCTTAACATTAAACATTCAAGTTTCAATTTCAGTAAAATTACTACTTTCAAATTATATTTTATACAAAATCATAATAACAATGTCGAAAAGTAAAGTTTCCTTACCATTTATTTATAATAAATAATAACAAATAGTCGACAATCAATAAATGCACGGAAATATATCATGTTCTGTTATTCCATACTTTAATGTATAGTAGTAAAAGATGAGTGTGGCAGAAGAAGCATTAAATTCATTAAGAAGTATGTTAAGGCTCTTAATAATATGGTGAGAAATTATGTGATAAGAGAAAAGTGTGGTTTGCCGAAAGATTTTGTGACTGGGACTAAGAAAATAAGAAGGATAAAGAAATGCTTCGGTAGTTTAGATACCAAAAACAATGTGACAAAGGAAATATATGCTGCAGGAGTGAGTGTCAGTGTTGGCAATAGGGATGCCCTAGATAGAAGTTTATCGCACAAATTTGATGCATATTGATAATGGGCTAAATTAAGAGTACTCTTAACCGATAAACATAGGTATATGGATGTGAAAGAAACGAAAGATGTGTGTCATGACCGTGCCTAATGGAAATCCGTAATCTCTGCTCACCTCCGCGTAACAGGTGTGAGAGTTTATGTATTATAACATCAATAAGAGAAACATCAATCAGCAATAATTAACAATATAACAAAATAAAAATAATGAGTTTTCTTATGTTGTCCAAACAAACTGATACTTGGTATAAAAATCCAACTAGAATCAATAGTTACTAATTATTTGATTTTTCTTTCCATTTGTGTTGGGCTTTACCTCATATCTACGTTCTCAACATTTAATCCATTTACTGATTTTATCTTTATGCGTTTCGCGGTAAAAATGTAGTTGGTGAAAGTCAAAGCGTTGCTATGTTGTTATTTACTGGTAGTAGCAGTCTTTTGTAACAATATATTTCATTATACAGAAATAGCCAAACGATTCAGTAAGCTAAAGTGGCACTTGGCCAGCCATATAGCCCAAACAACCAACAACTAATAAGGAAAAAAGATTCTCGAATGGTAAACTAGTACCGGTAAACGTGTTTTACGGCGTTTGGATTTGTGGTAGCCTGTTATGACGATGGTGGTGAGCACGATTACATAAATATATTTTATACTTGGAGTCCATAGGCTTTTCTTTACATATAATAACTAACGAGCGTTTGTAATAACCGAAAGCTCCGGTAATAATTTAATTTTGTCAACTTAGTAGATGATTGATATAGCCATACTTGTCAACGTAACATAAACTGGTTGGTAATCTTTTAGTAATAGCATTGCATCGTTAAATAACATTAATTAACACCTTTGCGAGAGAATACCTGCTACAAAATTCAAAATTCTTTCTTAAGGAAGGTGATAAAGCAAGCTCGTTGAGTATCCTCGAGCAATTCTTTGTTTTTAAGCCTTTCAGGAAAAGACAGAATATTATACGCAATGCAAATGAAAAATAAAAAATAAATGTTTCGTCTTTTGTTCCAGTTAATGGTAGTAGTAGGTGTTATTTAAAATTTAATTTTTGCCCGGTTACCCAATCAGGTCTGCAATTCCACCAAAATGTTTCTTAGTTATAATGTTGAATAATCTACACTATTGAAGTGTCTGTAATATTGAAATAACTGGCTTTTATTTAGCTCAGGGGGTAATTTGCATGCTATTAAGACATTATGATATTTTTTTTGAATTGGTTATTATTTTAAATGCTTCAAAATACGTTCAGGGTGTGGTTTCGTCTACTTGTGCAATTTATGTACGTAAAACACGCAAAATACAGAATAAAATCCAACTGTAAGGATAAAGTTTTTTTCCTTTAGAGACAGAGCGAGGGACAGTGATGCGTCAACTTTAATGCGATTAAAATGGTTTCTGAACTTCTTTCAAACGACGAGCAAAGCTTCTAGGACCTGTTAAAGAAATTATACATAAATAACTATCCGTACATGCTTGAAATTCCTTTTTCGTAACTAAACTACGCCGAAGGTGTGAAGCAAAAGACCATCATGGCCCTTATGAGGACCTTCAGTCGGGCTTACTTTATAAGTCATATCTTTATAATATTCTGGAGTCACTATGAATTGACATGTGGCCTGTGCCCACTCTGGGACGTCTATAGGCTTTAACTTTAACTGAATACTTTCAGCTCCCTTACAAGCATGTTTCCAAAAAATCTACACATTCTTTGGTAAATTATACTAAAATCAAAGATAACTTACCGCTTTGTCTAGCATAGATGTGAACTACAATAAAATATTTTAGTCGAAACTTGTGAAGTCCTGTAGTCTCCTTAATGGTGTCAAATTAATTTTGATATTGTTAACACCTAATTACAAATGAATTGAGTTCATGGAGGAAGGATTCCGTACTTCGTAACATTCTTTGGGGTAAGCCTTTGTTCAGCAGTGAACTTTTGATGTTCTGAAGTGATTGTTATATTAGTTAAATCGTATACATTGCTCGCTGCACAGCTCAATAACTAATTAGTGTTTTATCAACTTAAATGAAGTCGTTTGACCAATGTTCCTTTGAAATAAGAGTTTGTATAATGATTTATTATTTTATAGTATAAGGGTGAAAAAGGAGCACACAGTCCACCTGATGGTAAGTGGTTGCTGCGGCCCATAACCATCTACATCTATCCTCTATTACAAATCAAAATATAGATGCGTTGTCACCCGTGAGGACTAAGATGGAATGCCTCATTTCCAGTAAAAAGGGCCTCCGGCCACCTGCACTCACCAAGCGAAACGCAGAGGTAAACCTCTACTTCACGCTGGTATTCTGTGAGGTCGTGGTACCACCCCAGTTCGAGCCGACCCATCCGTGCGACAGCAAAAGCTGCCACGTGGCTCTACCACTGCCAATTTGATTTCATATATTTACGCGAACACTACACATTGAAAAAAACTATTATACGGATTCTATTGCGTTTAATTAACTTATTTGCATGAGATGCAGTTTTCAACAGGTAGGCAAATTGAACATCAAAATTTACCATGGTTTTCTTGTCAAAAACATCCTAATTTCAATAGAGAGGGAGGTTGGGTACTACCACCTACTTGAGATCCTGTAATTAATAAAATTAAAATTAAACCCACGCATACCACTGAAAGACTTCAAGACATTGTAAGTTCATTCTGCGTAGAGGACCAAAACTAATAATTAAAAAGCTGAAGGTACTCTGACATCGGGACGTTAATCACGTCAGTCTCCCGTGACCAAAACGTCGGGAATTTAATAAAAATAAGTTAATTAAACGCGATAGAATCCGTAAAAGTAGTTTTATTTAATAAAAGTGTATGCATAAAATCGAAACAACATAAATTTCTCTCTTGCAAACGCCAAATGAATAACAAATTAATTGGTTATCTCTTTTTTCCTAATCCGATTTAATTATTATATACCTGCTGCGCTAAAATTGTTACTGAGCCGGAAAATTCATCTTTTACCCGTTTACAACACAACATGAATGTTAGTTGAGGCGTGAAATTAACTCTTTTCATTATCTTACTCTATTAAGATCCAATATTGTGTACTTTTTATGAAATTAAATATCATTCAGTTATTCGGATATTAAAAATAAACGTTGATAAACGAACTTACAGTCCTGTATTTTTTTATAAATTCATAAATACTTTGAATTTTATGGATGAACTTGATTGTTCACTGTAAGAGAAGAAGAATGTTGGTGAAGAAATTTTTACTCAATATTAAAAACAACATCTAAATATAATATACTCGTATGTATTAAATAATATCAAGATAAAAATAACTTGTTACGGTTTTATTACAAAAAATAGTGTATAGTCTCAAGGTTAAGTAAGAATCTGTTTCAAAAAGAAGAAAAAAATTAATTAATTAAAATGTAAAATATGAAATGTCACAACAAATGTAATATTTTACAGAATAAAGGTGATAATAATGAGCTCACAATCCACTTAACGGTACGTGGATGAGGTAGGCTATATACTCTACATCTATAGGCATACCAGAATATTCCTACTAAGTTAAATATTGCGAAGATTTTGACGTCACAGCTAAGGGGTTTCTTTAATGAAAAAAAATTCTTCTTGAACCATAGTTTGAACCCGAGACTATCAACAAACTACGTTTTTTAATAAGACAGAATAGGTTTAATCGTAAAAGTAAAATTAATACTATTGTTTTGGGTAAAACCATGTACGAAATTTACGGTAAAGTTAGTAATATTCATATATCCTACAAAAACGTTCTTGGTTTTTGCTTATACTCGTGTAATTGTAGATAAATCCCAATTTAAGCGGGCGCGATGCCCGCAGCTAATGCAGAAATTATTGCCGTACATTTGACCCTTACTATTCTTTTTTATTTCTCTATTTCATGTAAATAACATCAGAATTAAATATAATATTTAATAAGGAAGATGTCTATGTTTGCTGTTATAAACATATACACTTTCTTGCATCTCTGAAGGATTAGAGTTAAGCAAATAGACCTTTCTTATTGTGTAGAAATCATTATGCTACGGGGGCAACGAAAGGTTATGTCGGACTACAATCGGGTCCCCACGGTAGTCGCCATCAGCGTATAAGATCGTGAGAATTTAAAGCGCCCATACAGGCGCCCTGTGCAATTCTGAGGATCCTATTACCTCCACATATAGACGATGCACTTCCTCCCACGGTACCCCTATATTGGGTTGCAGTCTATGCATAGCATCCGCTACCCTTTCTATTTGGGGAACTAGGCGCTCGAAGTGTTCTTCGAAGCCCCAGCATCTGTACAGGTAGAGGCCCAGGTACTTTATATCCCACCTCACACTGACTTTATACCCACCTTCACGGATGCACATGTTGGGTTGCCACGTCGTAATTTATGAAACTATAGGGCTTCAGGTTTGTGAGGCGTTACTTCTAATCATTTGACTTACACCCTCAAGCTCGGTAAGCTGTTTGGTCCTCTGAAAAGTGACCCTGCGGGCAACCATTACCGTATTCGTCGACATAGCAAATGACATGAACACCAGTGGGAAAGTCGACTCGCGGAATAGGCCAAGAAGGAAGGAAGAGGAAGCGGCCATAGGCGAGTACAGTAGCGATTCGAGTACCGAGCTTTCTGGAACCCCAAGTTTGATCTCGCTCTGGATTTTCCTTCCATCTTGCCCCATGTACAGGATGCACCTGTCGTGCAAGTAGTCCCCGTTAACACCTTGCAGTGTTGGTAGAGACACACCTGATAGTGTGCAAGTGCCCTTCTGATGGCGTCCCAGGGCAAAGAATTAAACGCGTTGACGATTTTGAGATTAATTGCCAACGCCTCTCAGCTCTGGAATACTACTTATTCTGACAGAGAGCGGAATCGCATAATCACATAACTAGACTTAGTTAGTCTGCCAACCCCCTCGTCCCGAACCTCGTTTTTTTATAGCAAAAAGCAGTTTTATCTAAAAATCCATCCTGGACAATCTCAAAATCTTTTAACCAATCAGCCCATAAACTATTCACTATTATATGTAGCAGCACACAGGCGTCTTATTCAGTAGGAAGATTTATAGTAAGCACTGCACATAATATAGCCGTTTCGCAGTACCAACAGATTTGACTCTATTCCGTATCGCTGAATTCGTTATATTGCGTAAGGTACTAAAGAGACTCATATGCCGACATCTATTTGAGGTTACGAAATCTTTCTGTTTTGTCATGAATAATATCAAAATTCAATACATAATTATTAATCTAAGCTTTCATTTTTTTACATCTTACTATAAGACCTTAAACTGCGATCAACCTAGATATTTTCAAACGTAAAAATTGAGCTGTCGTTGAGTGAAGTCATGTAAAGTCTGTTAAAAATATGAAGAGCCTATTATATCCCCCGAGTTATATGGGTTACATTTCATGAAAGGAATATTTTTATCTTTTTATTATTCTTAATAATGTTTGAAGTGAATAATATTGGGTTTTCGATATTAAGCGAGCGTAATTTTAGTGCTTTCTATAATTTTAAACAATTGTGAATTCTCGAAAGACTGTTGATGTTTTTGTTCCGAAAGACATGATAACACTGACACCCGGAATTGCAAGTGCGTTGCCAACCATTTCCAGTAATGTGGGTGAAACACTGCCATCTTTCTGACTCCGGACAGCAACTCAAAATTTTTTACAGAAAAGTCAATAAATGATTTTTATTTGATCTGACCCTAGATTTGAACCCGGGATCTCCTGGTAAGAAGTAGCGTTTATGATCACTAGAACAACGAGGCAGACTTAAGTGCTAGAATAATGTAATGGCTTATCTATAAATTACAACATTCGAAATCTATATGTTTGGCCATGGTCCAAAGGCAAAAAAGCCCACACGACTGAAATCAGAGAATATTCCTTGACTATTGAAGGTATATTGCCTATAAAAGCAAAAGGTCATTGTTTGTCCTTGTTCCAAAAATATTAAAACAATATCTCACTCACAATCCTTAAAAACAAAATTTTGGCGATAAACTTAAATACACACACTTCGCTGTTTATATATTTTTTAAACTTAATTTTACAAGACTAATTACTTATATTTAAAATTATTTCTATATTGTTTAACAGTTGTAGAGCCAGGCGGCAGCTTTTGCTGTCGCATGGATGGGCCGGCTCGAACCGGGGTGGTACCACGACCTCACCGAATACCAGCGTGAAGTAGAGGTTTATCTCTGCGTTTCGATTGGTGAGTGCAGGTGGCCGGAGGCCCTTTTTACTGGAAATTCCATCCTAGTCCTCACGGGTGAAGACGCATCTGCATTTTAATCTGTAACAGAGGATAGATGTAGATGTCTATGGGCCGCAGCAACCACTTACCATCAGTTGGACTGTGTGCTCGTTTTTCACCCTTATCCTATAAAAAAAATATAATTTGTTTGATGCAGCTAAATTTCAGTTTTAAAATAACTTCCGCAAACTGTCCAACTAACTATCCACATGCGGTGTATGTGCCACATAATCTGCCCGATGTATTTCCTCAGTTTACGGTTATGGCAGTGCACTAACAACTTCCAGCAGAAGCTACCTTTCTACAGACATTTTAAGTTTATAACACTGTTAGCTCTCAACTTACCTTCTACTAAATACTTCGACAATTTACGATATCAAACAGTTTTTAGTATCACACAATTACATGCTTTTCCACCCATGCATAAATAAAGTGCATTTAGAAAAATAAAGACGCAGCTTTCAAGCGTTTCTTCTCTGAGCATTAGTGTTTGTAAAGGGATAAGGGGTTCTAAAGAGAAACAGTGCCTAATCAACAGGTCATGGGCTTAAAATAATTTTGAACTTTAACAGACATTATTCCTCACGATGTCAAATCGACATTTAAACTTGTTTTAAACGTTTTAATTGGTTTTCGAAAAGATCGAACTTGTGTTGCGGCACTTGAAATACTATTTAATTATTGATATCTCAATTAGACGAAGCGATTAAGTCCAACTGTTTGCACTTGGAATATTTGACGACAGTAGACGATTGGCAAATTCAAACTAACAATGCTATGTTGCAGTGCGTTTTCTGAACTTTTTTTAAATTATTTTAAGTGGAAATAGCTTAAAAATAATACTTGTTACTTTTTTTTATGAGCGAGCGCTTAAACAGATAACATCATCATCATCTTCATCATCATTTTCTTTACCATTATCATTATAGTCATCGTCATTATCATCATTTCAACAGTGGTAGAGCCACTCGGCAACTTTTGCTGTCGCACGGATGGGCCGGCTCGAACCGGGGTGGTACCACGACCTCACAGAAAACCAGCGTGAAGTAGAGGTTTACCTCTGCGTTTCGCTTGGCAAGTGCAGGTGGCCGGAGGCCCTTTTTACTGGAAATGAGGCATTCCATCTTAGTCCTCACGGGTGACAACGCATCTACATTTTGATTTGTAATAGAGGATAGATGTAGATGTCTATAGGGCCGCAGCAACCACTAACCATCAGGTGGACTGTGTGCTCATTTGTCACCCTTATCCTATAAAAAAATCATCAATAATTACAAAGTAAGGTCCAGCTGTACAAATTTCATTAAAATTAATCGGTTAAACGCGATAAAATCCGTAAAAATAGTTTTATTCAAAAAAAATTGTATGTTCATCGATTTCTCGGAAACGGCTAAACAGACTTAAATGATTCTTCTTCTTTTATTAAATAGGTTATTCCACTCACCACGTCTTGGAAAAAATAGGGGATGAAACTTTAACGTAACTACTTAGACGACTTTCTAGTTGTTACTTTTAACTTATGCACTCAAAAGGATAATGTGGCTTTAACTATTTAATACACTATGACACATACTAATATTTCGAGTTCTATTAAGCTATTATGTGGAAATTATTTTATTAATTTTCAGTTTTTTAAACAATTAATAGAATCAGGCGTTACTTTGCGGAAATCAGTAATATTAAAGTTGTTATAAATTAATTTGCTTTTGTCCGCCTAATTAAATAAAATGATGTACCTATGTGTCTTGCCTAGTTTAACGAGCACCTCTCACCCTCCCTAAATTGCGTGCACTATCTCCGTTACCATTAATCCCAGCACCACTACTCCCGACACGATTTATCTTTTTTATTTAAAGTTAAATTTTTAATTTTAATCGGTTTTTTGATACGAATTTAATTGGAATAAAAATTTTAATCATCCTAACAGTACTTAAATCAGAAACTCAATATAATATTTCATTTAATATATTGATACACATATAAATATACAATTACATACATTAAGCTTATATAAAGCAGTCTGTAGAACTGCGCAATCTCTGGTCCTATTTTTTATCTTTTTTACCTAAAAGTTTTAAAGCAACATTATCACCATTTTTACCATTACACGTCCATCATTACAAAAGCCTTTCACAAGTCCAGAACTCAACAGAAGCTTCCCCCAGAGGAAAGCCACAAAATGTGGTACTGCTTGTTTTATCTGTTCGCATTCCATTTAACGGGGAGCCTCCACAGAATACCTTATGGATGCCGCCCTACACTTTATTTACTGCTACGGTGCTGCCACTCGAGAATATTTGTTCCCCATCAGTTGCCGTTTCTTGAGCTATTTGGCACTTCGCCTTACTGACTTATATATCAGTTATTCTGGTTTCTACTGTGGAAATCATTACGAATTATATCATACAGTGAAACTAGAAACATTGCTCTCTCCATAGCTCGCTGATTAAACTTAAACTTTTTCATAAAACCAACAGTGACTGACCATGTCTAAGATCCATATATTTTCACTGGCAACAGGTTCTAGTTGTACACTCTTGTTTTTTATGTTTTGAAGAATACGTGGCGGAAAGGGCGTACCATCATCATTAGGCGGAAAGGCGTAATATCATCTTTTTTACAGTCTTTTTACAAGGCTACTGCTGAGCACAGGATAAAAACTAATTTTGTATATAAACGCCACCTCGGGAGCAAATTTTATTAACATTTTAACTAAGCATATAAAAGAAAGGTTTCCACGAAAAACGTTACATATAAAACAACCTGTTTCACTAGAGTTCGCTGAAACAAATATGCCCGATCAGAAAATTGCCTGAATTAATATGCTTACAGAATCACAGATGGCACTATTCCAAAATAATGAGTACGTATTTAGTAAAATGTTCTGAGCCGAGATAAGAAAAATATCGTCATAGCTCGTTCACTATGGAAAATTTCGTGTTCTCCGTTAGATGGCGTAATAAATAGTTTTTAAAATATGACAGATTAAAAAATATAATATAAAACATCGACTGTGATACCGTATGTGATAATTTAATCAAATATTTCAATAGAAAAATTATTATGTATTTTCTATTGTCTTCAAACAGGAGGAGGTACTCGATTCGACTGTATGTGTTTTTATGTGTGTTATCTCATAATTTTTTTCTGCTTGAACCGATTTTGATGATTCTCCTTTTATTTGAAAGTGGTGCTTCACATGTGGTCCCATATAAATTCGATTATGGTCTGACCAATAGTTTTTGAACTATTCTTAATAATTTATATTGAAGTCGCTAATACAAAACTTTTAATTTTAAATTATTTGTCTACGTCATTACCTTTCAATAAGAGTTAACTTGTATTTAGATCATAACGAATGCTCTAGAGACCACCACTTATGGTTATCTCTAGTTTATATTAGTAATTTCTGATGGGTGATGATAAGACTTCCCCTAGAACTATCAAGCGACAAAGAAAATAAATTAAAACATTACATTATCGTTCATTCATTCTATATTTTATATTAATTTTTATATTTTGACTTTTATTTCAGATCTCTCTCATTTTTCTTCAACTCAATTCAGTTGATGGAAAACATAATAATATATCAACAGAAGTTTATATTTAGTTAAATATTTCTTTTTTTTATATATGATATGGGTGACAAACGAGCACACAGTCCACCTGATGGTAAGTGGTCGCTGCGGCCCCATAGACATCTACATCTATCCTCTATTACAAATCAAAATATAGATGCGTTGTCACCAGTGAGGACTAAGATGGAATGCCTCATTTCCAGTAAAAAGGCCCTCGGCCACCTGCACTCACCAAGCGAAACGCAGAGGTAAACCTCTACTTCACGCTAGTTTTCTGTGAGGTCGTGGTACCACCCCGGTTCGAGCCGGCCCATCCGTGCGACAGCAAAAGCTGTCGCTTGGCTCTACCACTGTTTAACAATGTAACTAAATACTAACTGATAAGGAAATAGCGGGTCCACCTAAAAAGGGCCGGTTACAAATAAGATCCATCTCTTTAAACTTATCGGAATTAATACTTAAGCAAAAATGGATATCGCACTGCCAC